>JALLOZ010000954.1:0-10034 GCA_036939875.1 Thalassiosira pacifica
TCGCAATGACCCCTTACGGGATTGAACTTGAGACCTTCGGCACTCTTGAAAGACCAATTGCAACTTAGTTACCGAGGTAGCTAAGAGTCTTCTGTATCTTTTGGGCCAAGGTAGGCCTTCTATACTCGGTTTCCCGAGAAGTTACGTTGCTTAGCGCAAAGCTAGTAAAAAAGTGGTCGCAATATTGCGACCGTACCTCAGGTCCTGTTAAAGTTGGGCAAAGACCTTTGATGATTTTGTGACCTATCTTGAATGCCAATTGCAAGCATGTCTCTCTCAGAATCTCTTGCTTTCTCTAAAGAAATGCTTATTATGTCCTCCTTGTCTTGAATTTGCCGGTTTTGATGTGGATGACAATGACAACTGCCCTGCAATATCTAAGCAGGAGTTTGTTAAATCGTTTCCTTTATTTGAGGTGGTGTGGGATATCTCATCCTATTTTGGTTTTCTTTTGTTTTATTTGAAGTGGATGCCTTGCTTTGAACAGTGTGACGCGCCCTTGTATGCCCTTGTTAAAGACAACATAACTATGCCTATTGCTACTCTCATAGACAAGCCTGAGCTTGCTGTCCGCAAGGACTTGATCAATGATATCTTGTGAGATCCTGACATTGCTCATTGTGACTATAGAAAGAGGTATTAACTCTTGACTGATTTTTCAAAGGAGGGTTTGGCTATGATTTGTGCCAACCTTCTGATGATTCTGCCTCTATTGATTTCATTAATCATGAGATAGCAGGTAGAGATTGTGAATTTATGTTGCCTAAATTGAAGCTTGAGCTTTGTACTACTAGTTTTGGCTCATATGCTGCCCATGGGTGCAAATCCAGCTTGCACTCCCAGGCAGGGGGGGGGCTTTTGCTTTAGACTGAGCTATCAACAAATACCAAGGCAAATTGTGGGGTACCATGTTCATGTCCATCACTGATTGCTATGCCCTGTAATTTATTCTGAGTTATAATGGCCCTAACAAGGTCCTCCTTTGTCTCAAGATGCACTTGATGCTCTGGGCTTTTGACATTTACCACCACCCCGGAATAGCATTTGACAAACCCAACTATTGATCATGGCTCGGGGCCAACTTGTGCTTTGACCATTTTACTTGTGACTACCCTAACTGGACATCTAACTTGCGCTTGTTGTACCCGCCTGTGACAGGGCCCATATGCGCAAGGAAAATCTGCCCAACTATAGGGCTTCTTGTGTTTGGTCCCACCTCCCTGAAGATGGTGCCGCCCCTGAGTCTGTTCCTATGGCACCATCTGGTACAGCTACCTCTGTGAAGTTGGTAGTCACCAGAGTTATGACAGCTATCATCACTCAGAACTCTGGCAGTCATCAGTCTTGCCTTCAAGTAGTGCCCATTTTGGTTGGACACCTAACTCCAATTGAACAACGGATCTGCTCCCATTTGTCACTTTATAATAATTTAGTCTCGGTGTTTGTCACTGAAACAGTGCAATTTTCTTCGGCTATATACAGTTTCATAATAGCAGAGATTTTATCTCCAACGTGTTCCAATGATCTCTGAATATGGTGGTTGCTGCTGACCCTTTGGCTAGTGGTCCGGCGCTGTTCAATCAGTTCTATAACTGCCCAAGTATTTGCACTTCTACCTCACTCTGACTTCTTGCATCTTAAATCTGCTTCAACAGCAATACCTACAATCCATGGGTATGTTATTCATACTCACTTGTTCTGAGACAACAGCTCTGAAAAGACTTTCTGGGTGACTCAGGCCAAGGTCGTGTATGCTTTGCAGAAAAATCATGGTCTGATGATCATTCTGGTCCACATTCACCCTGATTGTGATATGGCTCTCACCCGCATCTTTGGGCATGTCCTAGCCCATACTGGCTGGCTCATGTCTGGCACCGATGCATATTTCCTTGGTTTCAAGGACTCTTTAACTTCTTTGAGCCACTTCCTTCTGAGAATGCACAAGCAATAATCTTCCTTCCAGAAACCCATACATTGTCCTACCCCTCTATTCAAACAACCCACACCTATTGCTGCCCACCTACATCAGCCATTCAACAAACAAAACTTCACAAAATCTTCCTCTTGTCATCATGTTGACTTCAAAAACCTCAACTTTTCATCTTCTCTGCCTATCCCAGACTCAACTAACACTCACAAACATGTCTCCAAGCGGATCTACAATTTGTATTCCCAATTTGACAACAAGGAACTCACTGCTGGCTCTGGTGTCTATGATTTTGGTAAACTTTGTCCACCTTTCTTATTGCCTAATCCTAATATGTTCTCTGCTACCTTTGGACTAGAGTTTGAGATTGCTGGTGAGACCTTTGTCCACCCAATCTCTTCTTCTGGTTATACTAAAAAAATCTTAAACAATGACTTGACCTACTCACTATCTCACCCTGAGAACCTTGGTCTCCTCTCATCAGGTATCCCTGTATTAATAGGACGACTGTTCCTCCACTTTCTTGTACAGCATTTTGAAATCATTCAAACTGAAAGTTTTGAAGTTTTTTATCCTCCATTCTGACATGCAGCTGAAGCTGTATCAATAGTCCCTGTCTTCGCATCTGGTGTATTGAGATCTTGTATCTTTGATAATGACTCTTGTCGCAAGGCTCTTCAAGATGATCCTGAGACCAAGCAACTTCTTGTTAATATTGCCAATCCTGGACTGGCAGAGGACAAGACTATCCTTAAGTCACTGTACAGTGTCTATCATCTGCCTACCTGCCAAGGTCATTTTCCGTCAAGAATAGTATGTTTTTTATGAAGGAGATTTTCTGGAGACATAAAATATGTCAAACTTCAGATTGCTCCTGTATTTTTAAGGAACATTATATATATATATATGTTGCTTTTTCATGATAACCCAATTGGTGGCCACCTTAACTCTTTCAGGACTTGACATCATATCCGCCAACATATTTTGGCCTGGTATGTACCAGTATTGTAAGAGAATGATTGCTGCTTGCTATGACTGTCCCATTTCAAACATTACATAGAAGCAATCAGCTGATTTGGTCTATAGCTTCCCTATTGAGATGCCAATAGGTTTTATATTTGTGGGCATCTATGTTGCTGGCGGCAAGATCAATTTTGAATCACTATCTTGTTGCTGCTTACAGCATGACAACTTTTGCTGTCTACAAGCCTACTCCAGAACAGAATGCTGTCACTTTTGCTACAGCACTGTTGAGGATTTGGCTACATTTTGGCTTTTCTCATACTATTGTGGTAGACAAGGATAGCAATTTCCTTGGCACTTTTGCTGATACTGCTTGCCTCCTCACCATCAATATTCATGTCCTGTCTTACCAGAACCACAACCCTATGATTGTGAAATGAGTCAATTGTTTTCTCAATTCATCTTTGCAGATATTTTGCAATAAGTGCGGTACTACCAGTGTTGCTGAAGAAGTTATTTTAATGGCACTTGATGCTTAGAATATTGAACCTGTCATTGGCACTGATGTCTTGTGCAGCTTGATATGGTTGTTGGTCACGAGTTCCAGTTCCCTATTGACTAACATGTTGATCAACATTTGATCCTATCATCTGACTCTAATCACGTTCAGAGCTTTACCACTGAACAAGCCACTCTTCTGTACTGCAGCCAAGCTATTGGACAGGAACTTATCCACCAAGGACAGGTTTGGCATAGAGAGTATATCACCTCTTACTGCCCAAACCCTCATCTGCACTCTACTGGTAACATGGTCTATGCTGAACAAGCTGTGTGATCTAATAAACATCATGGCTTGATGGGAAAATGCATGTATGCATGAACTGGTACATGATGTTTTACTTATAAAACCAAAGGTGGCTCTTACACTTTTGAACATCGTGATGAAAAGCGTATTGGAAATCGCCATGCTACCCATACCTCACATTTTCCTCTGGAGCTCTTACCCTCTTTGTCTGTTGATAATCCAGATAACAGGTTTGGTCAAATACATCAGCCTATATAAGCCACTGCTTACAAGAACGCTTGGATAAAGGGTTTTATCACCTGTACTCAAATCAAATTTAGTATTGCTAGTTCCTTGCAACCAGTTCGGTCAGCCCCCTTGAGTCCACTTTCCTATTTTAACTAAGCTAAATGCTGAACATTGTGATGGGAACAACAGTGAGCTCAATGGCAACAATACAATCACTGTCAATTATGCTCTTTGCATTGATTAGAGATTTCTACTGCCAGTATTGTCCCAGCTCCACCTCCAGCCGCTCCTGAGCAGTATATTGTACCGTCTCTTGCATCTTTAACTGCATCTATCTTGGCCAGTTCTGACAAACTTTTCTTTATTGCTCATAGGATACTTACTTCTTCTGTGTCTGAATAGTGCCTCGTCCAGTTAGACCTTCATGAAGATGGATGATTCCTTGTTGACTTCGACACTTGTCATCCTGTGGATAAACTCTTCAATACTACCAATCAACAATATTACCTCAAATACCACCCTGTTAACACTCCACAAGACTCTAACAGTCACCAATCAACTCATCTCATACTTCCATCCCATAACTCTCCTACATATGCTATGGCTGAAAGAATTACTCCCTTCTGCCAATGGGTTTGCCTCGTGAACTTCTCTGCCTATATTGTAGGTCCTTTCAACATTGCTATAGTGAATAATTGAAAATCAAGAGACCACATATCTATTATCTACTGGTCTACCCTTCTTCAATTCAAGCATTGCTTTGCTAATACAGCCCCCTCCATTGACCTACATGAATACTCAGTCCACCTTTTGGTCTTTCGTAGCCGTTTTCTGGACTCTGACCATGCTTCATGCTATGATGCATATGTCACCTCACCCTCAAGCTCTAGCTTGATTTAAATGTGCAAAATGTACACACCTCATGGTATGGTTTGCAAAAAGCATTTTAGTAGCTCCCCTCTGGGTTATTTTTCCCAATGTGGAGTTATTTTTCTCCACCCCTCCCCCCATGTACTATCTCTTCTGGGTTTTGATGAAATTTCCCAGCATTCAGTGAGAGACATAATGTTTTCCTGGCTTGGAATCAAGTTCCGGTTTTGCTCACTTATGATGACTCTGAAGTGCTTGTCAAATTTATTTTGATGACTTAAGCGACTTGCTAGTGATAAGGCTGCTTAATTTGGCAAACTTCTCTTGCCCTTAGCATATCGTAGGGTCCTATGGATTTGTGAGTATCTTTCACTCATTGGTGATGCACCTCCTATCCACAACAACCTGTTGATGTCAGTTCTGATAATCATAATTATTAAGACTATGTTATCTTGCTGAACCAACCATGAAATTTGTCTTCCCTAGCTGACCTGATTCCAAATACACGACTCCAATGGCTCAGAGCCTTTATCATTTGAGGTTACATGTAATGATATTCAGATTTGGACCCCACAAAAACACTTCCCACGTCTGAAATTTCCAGACCAACGACCAATGCATAAGCCAGAAAATCTCTAGAATGAATTAATGATGACATTATTTGGCTCTTATCACAATGAGAATGGTTCAATTACCTCAATGTCATCGTTTTTGCATCCCGACGACTGAGAATTCCTCCTCCTGTTGCTACTGCATGTCTTGGCTATTATGTAATGGTAATGGATAGCAGACCTGTGTTGCTGGTCATTGTTGGTCCCATCACTGTTGCACAGCTGATAACCACAAGATGACACCAGTGTGTTTCAGGGGCGCTTTTGGATGAGCAAGAACTCTTGTGGCAGTAGTGGGAACAATGCTGATATTATTTCAACTACTTCCTGTCAGCATCTGAACAATGTTGCATCAAATCTTTTGCACCTAATACAATCAAGAAGATTTGTACAGAAATTCCACCATAGAACTAGAGGTCTAGCCATGGAGGACTGTAAAACTATTTAAGAAATAATGCAGATGGTAAATGATTGTCTGGAAGCTGTGTTGCCCAGGGATATGTCAGCTTTTTGGACACAAACAGTAAAATTACTGAATGTTTGACATGCAAATGATGAAATGCAAGAGAAAACAGCTTACTAGCTTGAGATCATATAGGTTCGACCCTAGTGAATATCAGAAAATGCAGCTGTAGGGTTCTGGTAGAAACAGCCCTTGGTATTGCAAAAGTTGCGAAACTATTTGATGATCAAGGAAGGAGGATTACCATAAGGAACAATACTTGTCAAATTCTGCACAAAACTTTTGTTGGTGAAAAAAGGAACAAGCAAGGAATTCATTTTAAATGAATCCGCAGCTGCTGCTATATACATACTCCACAAATTTGATGCCCAATCACTATCCATCTGTTTTATGTATTCAACCTTGTAGAGTATGTCCTCACATTTGATGATAGAACCTTGACACTTGTGTTTGAAGCCATCTCCAACTTAGAAAACTTCAACCCTCAGGGTATAGCAAACATGCTTTGCGTATGTGCAAATATAAATATACCAAATCACCATATTTTCAGGGAAGCAGGAGATGTTATCATTGCTAATGGAAACTAAAAGAATTTGCTCCATAGGCCCTTTCAAATATTATATGGTCCTATACAACTGCTGATGAGTCACATCCCAAGCTGTTCAAGAAAGTAGCAGATCATATTATTGAACTCAACAACATGAGGGTATTCAAGTTGTAGCACCTTTCCAACATAACTTGGGCCTATGCAACCACAAATGAACCAAATTCAAATCTCTTCAACAAAGTGGTAGATCATGTCATTGTACTTGACAGCTTGAGATGATTTAACGAACAAAAGTGTGCCAACATTATATGGTCCGATGCAACTGCAGATTAGTCACATCCCAACCTGTTCAAGAAAATGGCAGATGACATGATAGAATTTGACTACATAAGGACATTTAACCTGCAGGCACTTTCCAACATAATTTTGTCCTATGTAACTGCTGATGAGTTCCACCCAAAGCTCTTCAAGAAAGTGGCAGATCATATCATTGCACTTGACAACTTAGGAGATTTTAAAGCTGAGAAACTTTCCAACACAACTTGGGCCTATGCAACTGCAAAAGAGCCAAACCCTAAGCTCTTAAAGCAAATGACATATTATATTATTGCACTTGAAAACTTGGGAGCTTTCAAAGCTCAGAATCTTTCCATCATTGTATGGTCCTATGCAACTGCAAAACAGCCAAATCCCAAGATGTTTAAAAAGGTTACAAAATGTGCAATGGAAGGGCAGCATGGATTCTCTTTTCAAGCTATTGCCAACTTAGTATGTAACAAATGGGCAAATAGACCAACATATGTTCTTATCAATGGCACCAAGCATTGTAACAATGACAATGGACAATAAACTTGGTGGCCAAAATTTGACAAATATTGGCTGGGCATGTGCTGTTGCAAACGTGGCTGTGCTATCACTCTGTGATGGTCATTTTGTCATTACTTATCTTGAAGGGAGCAAATTTACTCTGGAAGGGAAATCCCAACTTAATCAGCAAAACCTTTGGCAAAGATGGCAAGGATCGCAAGAAGTATGACATCGGATTAGATCATTCACTACAGGAATATCAGACCCTCAACCTAATAAAATGATATTTTTTTGGAACTGCACTCTATTTGTCTTGATCCAGTGGAAGAAGTTCTAACCAAAGGAGGATATCGCCTTGATACACTAGTGGAGATGAATGGAAAGAACATTGGTATTGAGGTGGATGGCTTATCACATTTCATCAGAAAAAATCCAAACGACAATACAATTCTCAAATATCAACAAGTTGCTAACAGTGAGGGAATCCGGATTGTATCCTTGTCAAATTGGGAATTGGATAATCTTGGGAAGGGTAGCGCAAAAAGAAGCAATATCTACAAGATTTGTTGAATGTGCATTAATCTTTGATACTGAGAGCTGGGTTCTCTTTTCTCTTTATCGATGAATGGAAATGTTGTTTCCTTGGCTTGATATTGTGTTTGGGATGTCTTGCCACCTTTGTATAAGTATTGAAGGCCTTGAACTTTGATTCAAAATACTTTTTTTGTGTTTCTCTTTGCGTCATCATTTTTATCCATGATGCTGCTTTTCCGCCAGACACCTACTTGATGAGTAAAGGGGTGTAAAATAGATACATGACAAAGAGAGGGTAAATATATTCAAATTCATATTGTCTAAAAGCAGTCTGTTGATAAATAAATACCATAAAAGGTTCTACCATATGATATCATACTAGAGATGCCATAACAAATAAAAGTGAAAATGAAATTCTACCATGAAAATAACACCAAAAGGTTATCTATCTATTTTGTAATAAATAATTGGGGTGCCATGGTTCTGTCTCAGCAATGCCTTGTATTTCCTTCTGTTGTAATGTCAAACCATTTCATGCAGAGTCTGAAAGAGCATAATTGCATGCCCTCACATTTGATGATAGAAATCTTATTTTTGACAAACTTGTGTTTGAGGCCACCTCAAACTTGGAAAACTTCAACCCTCAGGATATATCTAACATGCTTTGGGCATGTGCAAATGTAAATCTAACAAACCACCATGCGTTTAAGGAAGCAGGAGATGTTATCATTGCTAATGAAAATCTGGAAAAAATTGCTTCACAGGCCCTTTCAAATATTATGGTTCTATGTGCAACCAATGGCAAGTCACATCCCCATAAGCTGTTCAAGAAAGTAGCAGATCATATTATTGCACTCAACAATATGAGGACATACAAGTCGTAGCACCTTTCCGACATAACTTGGGCCTATGCAACCACAAATGAACCAAATTCAAATCTCTTCAAGAAAGTGTCGGATCATAGCATTGTGCTTGACAACTTGGGAAGATTTAACGGGCAAAATTGTGCCAACATCATATGGTCCTATGCAACTACTGATGAGTCACATCCCAACCTGTTCAAGAAAATGGCAGATCACATTATTGAACTTGACAACCTGAGGATATTCAAACCGCAGGCAATTTCCAACATTGTCTGTGCATATACATATGCAAATGGTGATGAGTCACATCCCAAGCTATTCAAGAAAGTGTCAGATGTCATTATTGCACTTGACAACTTAGGAGATTTTAAAGCTCAGAGTTTCTCCAATATTGTATGCTTATATATGCAACCCTAAAACAGCCAAACCCTAAGCTCTTCAAGAAAAATGCAAATCACATTATTGCACATGAAAGCTTGGGATTTTTCAAAGCTCAGGCTCTTTGATGCAAATGCATTTGCGTTGAGCATCTCTCCCCCTCTAATTTTGCTTTTTATTTTAGCTAAAAATTAGTGCTGTGGCCTTGATCTTCCACCCCTATCAAAACACCAAATTGCCCGCGCCAAGCCATCCCTGCTCAGAACAGTATGTCCGTAGGCCATCCCCTGCATTGGACAGAGGGGATTGGCTGCACAGCAGCAGATCCTTGGCCCTGAAGTAGAGAGATGGCATCGCCATGGTGTTAGGGGGGAGGATGACAAGGGACGACACAAGACAACGAGAAGCAAAAATAGTATCTTATTTTTTTAATTCCTAAGTAAAACCTAAACCCAACAACACAAAACACAAGACTTTCATCAATAAGGTATGCCAAAAATGAAGTAAAAACTGAGTTAAAATGAGCACAAAAAGTTGAGGAATAACTGTACGTGATCATTGCATTGTTTTTACCAAAAATATCCCACATAAGAATTCGTACGCACTGTCATCACTTTTGGTCAAGAGCGATCCACACAGATTCAAAACCAGTCAGCGGATGAACTCTTGATAAGACAAGTGCTGTACCAATTCCTTCATGTGTTTTACGATGATGCAATAAAATACAAAAAGGTTAAATTTATTGTGTCATTAGACTGTTCCTGTCTTGGCTTGAAGAAGCTTACAATGACCTACAATTGTGACATCTTCTATATTGTGCTGATTGTGTTGGTTGTGTTGGTATAAAGAACCAATTATCGTGCATTTTATAGAGTAAGCAACTAAAGTTTTGCCCCAACTTTGCTCCACAATGACTAAATCATGATCAAAGCAAAATCACAATGATTCTAGTTGTCATTAAAGAATGAATATGGTCATATCATTAGGAAGGAATGAAGACTGTACCTGGACTGCAAACTATTGGGACAAAAGTCAGGG
>JALLOZ010000955.1:0-10046 GCA_036939875.1 Thalassiosira pacifica
GAGACGAGGCTTTGATGGAGAGGGTGAAGGAGTCGGAATTTTCTTGGCTTGGAAGTAATGTTTATTATCCTCGTCATCGGGATGATGATAATGATGATGATGATAATGATGATAATGATGTGAATGTGAACGGTGATTTTCAAGAGAGGGTTGTTTCTTCGAAAGGTGAAGGATTGCAAGATCAAGATGATAATGGATCATCATCGTCATCTCCTCTTCACTACTTTCCAGGAATTCATGGAAATGGCAAGATATACACTCTGTCCAACAATAATTTGAAGCTGGGGGTATTCGGCCTCGTGACCAAATTAACGCCCACCATCAGTCATCCGTCGAAAAAGGTCGTTTTCGACCATGATATACTGGCAGTTGCGAGGCGTACCGCTCGGTCCTTGCGGGAACGAGGAGCACAAGTCATCGTGGCCATTACGCACATGTCGGAAAGGGAGGATTTGTTATTGGCACAAGATGGAGAGGCGGGGGTCGATTTGATCTTGGGTGGGCATGAGCATGAGCCATTGGCGAAGATGGTGCATCGTCAGGAGGACTCTACTACTACTACTAATAATGCTGGTGTTGGTGTTGGTGGTGTTGAACAAACTAATAATGGAGGGAGAGATGAAAAGCACCATAATAACGAAGGGGGTGTCTTGGTGTTCAAGTGCGGAATGAACGGCTACTGGGTGGGAAAGGTAGATTTGGACATAGTATCATCATCTTCGGAAGATGCCAATGATCATACTACTGTCACTTCCATCTCAACGTCCTGGTCGATGAACACTGTGACAGCGAGAATAGAAGAGGATAGCACCATCTCGGATATCACAAAGAGGTATCGCAAAAAGACGGACGAAAGTGCCATGATCTCCAGCTTTGGGGAAGATGTCGCATCCACGATTAGGCTAGACGATGTCGTTGCGACTATTGGAGATGCGACAAATCTGCCTTTGGACACGAGAATGTCATCTGTGCGTAGACGGGAGGCGACAGGTGGAAATCTAGTGGCAGATGCGATGCATTGGCTAATGAAAACAAATATCCACACGGGAAAAAATGATGATAACGACGAGTCTTCAATAATTTCAACTTCAATGCCCCCCATTACTACTCTGGCCATGATCAACGGAGGATTCATTCGCGGAGATCGACTCTACAACCCCGGATCCATCCTAACGGTGCGCGAAATTCTGAAAGAACTGCCCTTTCCTCGCACGATGAAAGTGTTGGAAATAGAGGGAATGCATTTGAAGGAGGCCATGGCGCAGCAGCTGCGGGGTAGCTCGAAGGGCCCCACTGGTGCTTTTCCGCATTTATCGTCCAATGCTCGCTTGACGTACGAACTCGGGAGCAGCTCCGCAGACTCGGATTATCGCAATGTGTCCATTCAATCCTTTACGGTGGATGGTCTGGAAATATCGGACGATCGAAAATACATAATCGCCGTCACGTGTTTCGTAGCAGATGGCAACGAGGGGTGCTCCTCTTGGTTGAATAGCACTAGAATGCAGAATGCGGCATGGGACAATGCCAACATGGCGAGTGTTTTGCTGAAATATTTGCTATGCCATCGTGTGGTTAATCCTGTTTTGGAGGACCGAGTGAAACTTGTTGAATGAGGTTCTTTCATATTTACTAACACTATCTCAATAATATAATAAGTAATAGCAACATCGTCTCAACAGCCAAATACTCTTTCAGGGTTTCCCACCCCCAATGTTTCTGAATGCATGATATCTCATTGGGCGTTGCCCAATAGAAGAAACAGTAATTAACGATGCTGAAAAGCTTGACCAGAACCACACCATGACTTTGTATATTATATGCTCAGTAGATAACTGGAACCTATTGTAAGCTCGTCGCTGACGTAGACTGTGTCGGAGGCTAGAATCTCAGTGTAATGGATAAATTATTTGGGCTGGGGAGGTTTACCACCTATTGTGCAGGCTTGCAATGACTGCGTGGGGGGCTTGATCTCCAATGCTTGGTGGACTCCCAGCTCCCATTACTTCTGGATTGGTACACCTGGTCTCTGGAATTGGTGCGGGTACACCATTGTAGCTTCGTAAACCAGAGGTACGCATAGGCTCTACCATCTGACCTGGAAGATCGCCACATTGCTTTTAGTGATGATTTGAAGGCTTGAAGAGCCCAAGTTACTTGGTTGTTTATTACAGCTTGGAAACAGGCTCGGCCATTGGTGTGGTAGGCAATGGATGATGGTAGGTACTTTGAAGGACGATGCTTGCTTGTCGCAGTCATACACCATCATCTGTGCGACTGGTACAGCTCAGTAAAGTAGCTGCAAGTGCTGTAGGTCCATAAGTCTGTCTTCAAATCATCTCAAGCATTATTCCCACAACAAAAAACAAAGCCAGTCCTTCCTGACTCCTGACCTAGTTTNTCCTGACCTAGTTTTTTGCAAGGGCGTAGTACCAGGCTGTCTTGTCCAAGCTGCTTGGTTATTTCTCATTTGGCGCTGTTGTCGCAACGTTGAAACAGGCTCGGCTGTTGGAGTTGCTTCTTGGTAGGTCATGGATGATCGTACCCTGAAGGATGATAATTGCTTGCCATAAGCCTACACCATCATCTGTGCGACTGGCACAGCTCGGTGAGTCAGCTGCAAGTGCTGTAGTTCCACAAGTTCGTCTTTAAACCATCTCAAACATTAGTCCCACGTTCCCACAGAACAAATAAAGCCAGTCCTTCCTGGCTCCTGACCCAGCTTTTTGCGAGGGCGCGTTCGAATGTTAGTAGGTACGATACAATATCGTAGCGCTGGTTGCGACTGACAAGCGATTCAAGTATGCCACCAGCCACCAACATAAAATGAATCGTCAGCACATCTTTCTCATCTGCCTTTCTTGGCCATTCTTTTCTCAAAGATTTCTGAAAGAGAAAAGAGAAGCACATTCCACCTAACTCTCCGTGCAGATATCTGTTATTTTCATTGGCGACAACCTTCGGCAGAGCACGGGACAAAGCCTGCAACGATCACACAATGATTGTGCTGCATAGCTTTGCACCTTACATCTCACAATCGCAACCCTATTTGCCCCGAAGAATCCCCATTGACAACATTAAAGTTTTGGAACTACCAACAGAGCTGTCTCCGACAATATCTTGCAACCACATTCTATCCAACTTATTGTCAGGTCAACATGTCTCTCTACCAGCAACCCCAAGGTCAGTTTTGCTCTATATCTTTTGCCGAAAACACAACTTTGTTATCGCCAGGTAAACAACTTATCCGTGCGCTTTATTTTTGCTTGGCAAGATATGGGAAATCTAAATGCTGCCATCAAATCATGCGACTGGTTAGAGGAATACAACTGACTTGACCCCAATTTCAAGGCGTGGGACCCAACTATCATCAAGTGTAGCAAATGTACTGCTGGGACCCCGAACGAGTGTTCCCGTGCGGGAGAAATAATGGATATGGTGCTAGCAAGTGTTAAAGGACGAAGAATACCCAATTCAAGTTCAAGTTATGGAAGGAAAAGAAAGAAGCCACGCAGGTTCTCGTATGATGAGAAACATGTTCATGCCACTGGCGAGAGGCTTTCTTGCCACGAAATACCTGCACACAGCATAAGAAGAGACTCAATTATCATCAAGCGAAAAAACTGTACTGCCGAGGCTCCAAACTACTGGGTAGAGGGAGATATGATGAATATGGTGCCAGCAAATGCCAGAGAACGAAACACATCCAATTTCAACCTGAGGTCTAGAAGGCAAATGAAGAAGCCGCGAAGGTTCTCACACGGCGAGAATCATGCTCGTGCTACTGGCAGGAGATTGTCTCAGAAGGCTGCGAATACAGCACGAAAAGAGATGGCACAAGTATCAAATGAGACAGGTAGATCATGGATACGTATCTCTGGTTGTGAAACAGTTTCAATATGAATGTTGCTAGCTCGCAACGTAAATTTCAATGAGAGCATTCACACCGTGGCAACGAGGTCTATCTTAAGCTGATAGCCACCAACGGTCATCTCGATATTTGATACACCTGTTTTGTTGCCAAGAGGCTTAGTAGTGGTTGCAATGAACGTGCTATTGCTCTTGCAACATGGCTTGATGTGACCCTAGTAGATCAAGCTCGGTCAGAATATGAATATTTTAAAGAATAGAGTCCAGAGTCCACTTAGCTCATACGCTGTACAATTCAGCTCAAGCGACGACATTCTTTCGTTCTGTTTTCATTTCTCTACATATGACAAACAATATAACTCTGTCATTGCCTGAAGCAGGCTTGTACCAACTCAGCGGACACCAAGATGCCGACGAGATCCTCAACGATATTAGAATGACGTAACTGAGTCCACTCCTTGAGGGAGAACCAAACCCCAACAAAACATACAGTATGGTAGTAAACAACCACGAACCATTTACCCCGGGTAGAGCAATATTTTGGTCTAGACCTAATTTGGGGTAGAACTGGATAGAACAAATCAAAGTAGCTTTATCAAGTTCAATTTTAGTATGGGACATGACAAAGTCAGAGAAAATTCTGGACTAGGTTCCGATCCACAAGACTGTAGAACATAAACAAAAAATATGTAGAACACTCCATGATTGTTCACTATGCAAGGAAATAATAGGTAACAATGCTTGCTTTGAGGGTACCCATGCTGCAGGCCTTGCTTCCAATTTTAGCGCAATCATATTTCGAAATAGAAGTTAAAGATGATTTGTAGTAATGGTTTTGAAGCTGGGAGAAAATTGCGCTTGGTTGTAAAAGCAACGAAGGCGTCTGACTCTAGTTCGAATACGTGACTGACCAAGAGGCATTCGTGACCGCTGACAACTTCGATTATGTAGGAGTACCTACGTAGAGTACGTACAATACAACGCCGCGCCATCCATCACCATCTATCAGAGCATGCATCATTCAGAACACAAAAAATCCTGCACAAATCGAACGAACGAAACATGAACGCAACGCTGTGCAGATTTGCACAATATTCTTGCATTGACAGCTCCATGATAATGATGATCAGCGTAGTATTGTAAGGCTGAAATCTGCTCCTACGTTCTAAAAGTGCGTGTCGCCTTCCGTCACCATTGCATTCACGTCTTCATCAACATCAATAACGCCTCTTGTATCTTACCTTGTGGCCTATGGCCACTTCTTTCTTCACCATGGGGTCATACGGGTACGCATTTCCATCCAATGCCAAAGACGACAGCTGCGAAAAATGTGGCATTGTCGATACAGGTTCAGGTCTAAGTCTAAAAAAATGCAATCAATGCAAAACGGTTCTCTACTGCTCACGCGAGTGCCAAGTGAGCCATTGGAAGGAGCACAAGACGTTCTGTCGATATTTAAGCTCGTCGAGAGCTGGACATCCTAAGAATCACGAAGGCGACCCAGGCGAGGCATTTGTCAAAAAGGCTCTCTATAACCAATCGAAGTTCATCCGTAAAGCAAAGAGAGGTGCGTAGTCTGATTCTACTACTTCATTCGTTACAGTCATATGAATAAATATCTTTATTCTGATTTCGTGTCAATAATGACATTATCGTCATGTTATTATTTCAGAGGGCACGCCAATCAGGAGCATCAGCTACACCCACGCTGGTCCAATCGGCCCAGACATGCCCATTCCAGACGGAGTACCTCCAAATTTCGGATTAAAGCAAGATGCACTCATGGAATTCCACAGCGCAAGGGGTACGAGACAATTATTCGGGGAGGCATCCTACAAAATCACGAACATGCCGAGCACACGTGTGGCATTCTTGGTACATTGGCAACGATCTTTCGGCAGCGAGGGACGTACGAAGAATGCGGCAATGTGTTAGACATGGAAGTGAAAGTGTTGAATATTTTCAAAGAGCAATCTTATGCGCCAGGAGCCCCCATGGGGCAGAAATCTTGCTGTGATGGATTGGAATACCTCATGAATAGAATCCGGTACAATTTGAACAACAACTTGACACAATACAGAGACAATATTCAGGTGTTTCGAGATCTTTGCATTTATGAAGCAAATTACCAGCTGTCTCACGAGCAACAAATTTATCTCTATATGGTAGAGGTGGTCAAGGGGGAGTTTTCCAAACGTCGTATATCTGTCAATGAAGTACATTCATTATCAGATGAGCAATGCCTAGAAGCTATCATCATGCCGATCACATCATCAATAGGTAGTTCCGAGTATCAGGAAGAACAAGTCAAGGGCAGGAACAAGACACAGTTGCTGATTTGTGGAAATGAAACCTGCAATGAAAAGGAAACGGCATTGGGACAATTCAAAGAATGCACTTGGTGTAAGATGGTCGTGTATTGTGGGACAGAATGTCAGCGGAAGGCTTGGAAGGCACACAAGAAGATTTGCAGCAAAAAGAAGAAGTGAATATGAATAAACAAATATCCCCGTGTTTGTGTATGTGAACTGTGTGGAACAAGATACATGTGCAGTAAATTTAGAACGACCGAATCTAATCTAAAATCTGAGTATACTCATATCATAAAATAATTTTGACTCTGCACCCCTTAGTATTTTGGTACTACTCCCATGAAGGCGTGTTGTCAAATAAATAGGCTCAAACCAACCAGCAAGGCATCTGTTTGAATATGACCAAAAAGTCAATTCTGGTGCATTTTATGTTGAGCAAGTCCATCAAGCTCACATGTGAGAAGAATCAGCCCCGCCGGACATCTCATCAAGCTCCATTGTTGACTCAATTTTTGGCATTGGTGACCTCCCAAAGCCTCTTGGCGAGCCAGAATAAACCAAGACTTGCCCAGTTGCTCAATCAAAGCATAGGTCATGTTGGTGCCAATGTTGCCGATGTGCCCGAAGTGAGGCCTGTTTTGAACAGCTCGATGAGAAGAGAGCAAGCGGAGCATAATGCAGTAAAAACACTTGGAGGAGCTTACGAACAAAAAGCATAACTATAGCCCCCCCCAAAACACCTGTTACTATCGCCTTTCCTTTCCAAGAGCGAGAGCAATATTACAGCTAAAACTCACAGATTTTGTCTTGCGGACTCACGAATAAAGCGTGGTTTTGGCGCAGCAAAGCAAAGAGACAGTGACGCAATTCAATCACAACTTGGGCTACCACCCTTGCAAAGAATGTATGATAATGACTTGTTCACCCTTGAGATCACATAACATTGATTGCATCATGACTCTGCTTCAGTATCACTTTCCTTGAAGGTAGGATAGTACTACTGTATATCAGAACTGATAGTAATGTTTACCGTATCCTCAGTTTCTCCCTCCTTTCTCTTACCATAGGCAGGCACAGAAGTAACAATCCGATGGGTGAAATTCTCCATGCGCATCGGATTGTGTCATTTGTACATCTTGCTCGTGATGCCACTAGGTAGCAGAGTCCTGAGTTTCATGATGTGTCTGAAATAAGTGACAATGATAAATCAGAGTTAATCAATTTAACATGATTTCAGCCGCATTTAGATAATGAGAAGCTCAATAAGATTAAATCCTCTTTTCAACAAATCACTACAATGGCATCATTTATTGCTGTTGCTGACCGTACCCAGTAGGTTTTATTGGCTTGACAGTCCTTAGTAATCACATTGGTAGTAGACACTCAATTTGATCATTTCTTCATCGTATGTGCATTGCTTAGTGAGCTAAGAAGATTTTTGCAAATGCACTACTTACTAGTAGGGTTTTCAATTGAAAGCGATCTAAGTACTTGTGAGTTGTTTCTACAGTGCTAGGGAAGGAAGCTTAAGCAAGAGCAAATACGTGTGCAAGGTTCCTGATGATAAATTATAACATATTTTAGGTTGTTTTGATTAAGCTTGAAACAGAGTAGTATAGGGGTAGCAAAAATGAAGTTGGTGTATGGGAACTAGTATGCACCCATACATGTGGACATTCTTCTTAGGATAAGTACTACAAGCAAGTGAGTGGACAAGATTCGACCCGTCATGTGCTTTGCCTCCAATGGATGGTCTATACTATATACTTGTCCATATAAATATGTGTGTAGGGATATATTGTACTATGGACTTGTATGTGCCTGTCCTAGTTCAATCTGTATCTTTAAAGGTCGCATATATCAGGATATTTGCCTACTAAAATATCCTGTCTTGCATGCGCTGACCTAAAATAGGGCTTCTGTAGAAGCTATATGTTTCTACGTACGTATCAATTTTAATATATTCATTGTGCGGTCAAATCCGTGACTGCCATTCAATGTCATTCCTCATTTTACCTTGCTTCCAGCTTCCACCATACTTTCAAACAGACTCTGACCATGACTGGTGCCCCTCCCATAGGATCTGTCATGACCATCAATAGCATCAAACCCACATGTGATTGTATGGGAATTATGTCTCAGTTTGACTGGTATCTGAATATACAAGCATCTTGGGGGTCTGCAGAGCCTGGACAAATGTAACGGTGCAGTATGACTGCAACAGAAGGAGGTGTGCATTATGGAGAGTTTATGGATAAGAAGAGTCACAGTATCAACACTTGGCTAGCATCAATTGTCTGCAGATTATTGGGTTGGCTGTCGTGCTGATGAGCCGAAGCGACTTGAAGGGACGATAATCGTTTCATCATCATTCATCATGGTACATATCCATGGGAGGGTGCTTCTGCCAGTGTATGCACAGGTCAATGCTCTGCAGTATTTTAAAGCAACAAACCGTTTGAGTCTTATGTAATCCGTAACAAAATAGCTGCAATCTGGTGTAATTCATGATAAAATAGCCATTATCTATCTTAATTCAGGCTATAAATTAGATATGTTATACTTATGTTCAATTCCTCTGTAGAGTGTGTAGAAATGTACTGGACATCTTCTGCTCTATGCGACCTTAAGAATCAGAATATACTATTGTTCTTTTGGTCTTTGATTGACGTTTTTACCTAGATAATTAGTTGTTGGTAAAATCATCCACCAAAATGATAATCAGTTGTACAATAATAATGCTGTTGCATTGTTACCTGAATCAAAATATCAACTTGGGTCCTCAATCTGCACCCAATGATGATTGAAGAACTGACTTGTATTGTTGAGATACATGTAATACCATATGATCATGAGTACTACTGTTAGATTATAAGGTTTGATGTAAAAGAGAGGCTAACAATACTAAGGAAGAGATACCCCAAATTGTTGGTTGAAATGTTAAATTATAAGGTTATTATCCCCTTCACAAGACTGTGACTGCTAGGATTTTTCAAGTGTTGTTTTAAATTTATGTTCACTACTGATGCCAATCAAAAAACTAAAAACAGAGCCAATGGATCACGCCTCCTCCACGAGCTAAATTCCCCCAGAATGGCCACTATCTGACATCAATTTCTTTCTGAGTTGAGTTTCTCATCTTGAGACTAGTGTCAATAGTTTAGCTGTGTCATACTATAATATCTGTCCTTCCTCCTTATCTAATTCACCCATTCATTCTCTAGCTAGATTGTCAGATGCTGGCCACCATTTTGTCAATTATTGGCCTTGCTGTGTCTCTCTAACAATACCAACAATGACATGAGCATGTATTGGTGGTCTTTGTCATAGACAACCGATACTTCTGTCTTCTTATTGTTCTGGTGTTGAAGACGGCATCAATGCTATTGAAAACCAGTTAGGCAGGAATGATTGAAGCAGTGAAAGTAAAAACAGGGAGAAGAGTGAGCAGTCTATTCCTGGTGTCAACAAAAACAAGGCAACCAAAGATGATGGTTGCAATAGTTCCATCTAGTTGAACGAAGATGATATTTTGAACGGGATTGAGGAAGTCTTCAATGATCACACCCAATACAACATACCATAGACAATGCAGAGCTGCTACTGCAAGTGTGATACATCTGATATGATGTGCAAACTAGGACGACCATTGAAGGTGTGTGGTACTCCTTGATCCCATTTTTATGGCACTGTCAATACCATCATGCATTCCCAATGTCAAGGATTCTGGCAAATGGTACCTGGGACCAATTCAGCTGAAGAAAGCAATGAGGAAGACCCATTCAAAATACCACATAGATTTGTGAAAGAGAGGATGCGTGTTGATACTGCTGTGGTGGAATATTTCCAGCAACATGAACATGC
>JALLOZ010000956.1:0-10031 GCA_036939875.1 Thalassiosira pacifica
TTAGGAGTAGTACCAGGTCGGCACCTAGAAACGTATTCTTGCAAAATAGCTTGCTTGCGTGTTACAGGTGATGGTCATAGATGAAAGTCTAGCGGCAAAAATGGAGCAATTGGAGGATCATGCAGTATTCGTTATGCTCGCAAGCTGCACCCAGCAGAAGAAGGACGGCAATATTTACAGCATTTCCCAGATTGCTCGAGGGTGTAATGCAAACACGGCTTGATATGATCAGCATTGGTTCTGGGATAATAGATTGTTACATAGAAGCTTGCGTATCCATTGAAAAAAGTGCTCTTCCAGATACGCATCTTGTGCCACCACTGTTACTACATGATCACCAATTAGCCGTCAATGCCAGCTCACATACCCTATCAATATTTGGTTAGCCCAGCAGTACTTCTCAGCTCTCAATGGGTCCTCTAAACATTTATCGTTAATGCCTTGTGCTTCTTGTTTGAATAATAAGCTGGACAGAGAGCCAAGTTCCCAGCCAAACATATCTACTTATCAAATATGCCTGAGTAAAACAAATGGCTTGATTCTAGGTGAATAAATTCTTTCCGCATTTGCCAATATCACGGCAATTTCCAGAGCAACACTCATCATTTGAATCACACTCTGCATCTTTGCCCTTACAACCACATTCGCCATTGATGTTGCAAACGCCAGTGCAACAGTCCTCGCCAGACTCGCAAACCCAATTTCTAGGGCGGCAAGCACATTCATTGCATGATTTCGGGCAATTATCAACATGGTTATTGCACCTGTCACCTTCAATTACCCAAGCACAATCCTTAGAAGATCCTTGATTGTTTACCACTAAATCATTAGAGTCATGACAGATTTCAGTTGGGGTCAAGCTCGTGGAAGGTAAACCTGTTGGGATAAAGATAGGACTTGGGGTTGGACTGGTGGTTGGGCTTGATGTCGGAGCGGTTGAGGGTCCTTTAGTGGGTGAAAGAGTTACCTCACATGTTGCTGTGAGATCTTGCAGATCAGTCCATCCATTTTTCGTGGCCTTTTCCCAAGCGGTGGTGAAAGCTGAAAAGAATAACGGAATCGCGCCGCTGTTACTGCCTCCTCCAAAGATTTGAACAGCATTTGCCGCTTCGACTCGGTCAGAGTCAGCAGGGTAAGTGCCACACAGGATATTCGATAAACTTCTACCACCTGCATCATAGGCATTTATACCATTGTCACGGATTGTCTGGCGAATGGAAGAGGAATGTGAGTGCCATCGAAAAATGCCGAAAAATGGCAAGGTAGGAAAATGTTCTCACATTGTTGTTGGTGCAGCATTCAAACGTAGTTTCAATGTCAAAGATTAGACACAGATCTGTGTTGAGCACAAAGCAAGGGCTATCGCCAATAGCATTGGGTGCGTTGGCTCCTCCCCATGTCCAGTCTTGAGGAAGCTCAGCATCATCGACGTTTCTTGGGACCCAAGGGCGAATAAGAAGCTCCCTGAAGAAGCCATTGTCAAATATCTACAGAACACAAGTTTTTTTAGAAATGGTGCATAAAATCAAGAGTGAACAGTATCGATACTAATAAAATCAAAATTACCATCGAATCTTCTTCTGAAACATCCCAAATGGAGTGATGTCCACTAAAGGCTTTGTTGCCCCTTCCAAGAGTATGTGATCCAATCAGCGCCAGAGCATCTGTCCAGCTCATGCCTAGCCTGTTCAAGAAGACACGTTCCACTTCAGAGCAGCCTGATGCCCCTGGAAGAAGAAGCGCAGAGCCTGCACAAGATACTGCATCGACTCTACCCCATTGAAACGTGCTCTTGAGATCAAGCTCATTGTTTGGGAGCTGAGAGATGTGCTTGATGACGGCATTCGCAGAAACTACCCAAAAGTCTGCCTTACTAATTACTTGGGAGTAGAACTCATCGTAGAGAAGTGTCAATGGGCATGATGGATACCAAATAGTCTCCAGGCCTTTATTTTCATCTGCCGTATCATCAAAGCAACCGTCAGCTCCCATCGGAGCAATGGCGTTTGGATTGTAATCCATAAAGTCGTGAGCTGCAAGCCTTACAGTGCCTCCAAAGAAACTGTGCAACACGAGCAAAAGATAAAGATTACTCAGATATGAACATAAATTGTAACCATAAAATATTGTACAAACGTCAAACTTGAGCTTACTGGGCTTTCTCGACAATATCAAGCACATTGTTGGCCAGATCAATGACATCAGCATGAATTGCATCATACGTTTCCTCTGAGAAATACCCTCCCAAAAGAGCACGCTGCTTCGCCCGGCCATCAATGAATTCATTCATTTTCTCTGTCAAGTGGTGACCACGAAGACTGCTGCCAGGTTGGCGAAAGGCATCGTTTGGAGCAGATAGACTTCCATCTCTATTAAATGGACAGCTAGTCACCTTAAATAGGGAGGCCAAGAGGTTAAGAGCATGTTTCATGAATACCATTTTTGACTGATGAGTTGAAGATGAATTTGATGTTCAAAGGAAAGATCTTGTGAGCACTAACAGTCAGACAATAAATATTTGATTTGATACGAAAGATAAGCGAGATGCTCTGATGAAGTTCAAAACTGAGCCCTTGCAAGGATCATCGTTCTAACAAGTTTGTGGTTGTGTTCGTAGAATGCCAAACATGATTGATCCTTGACCAATGCCAGTTGAGATAGCGATGAATCGACTGGAGTTCGGCAAGGCACATAGAACATGAAGCATGGGGCGCCATGTTGTCATACCTACCTCAACAGACATTATTGTGTTGAGCCTTGGTTGAGCACTGTATCTCGCATCTCACTCCATGTTGAGCATTCATAGACTACCGAATTAGACAGAGAAATGGCCCGTCTTATTTTGATATTGTGTCTCAAAAACTGCATGCACGATGGTTGAGTGTGGCTTGAGCTTCACATCCTTGTTCACATCAATCAAATCCCGCGAGCCTTATATCTTGCTTCCATACCTTACGCCAGCCCTGAGAAATGCAAGAAAGATGGCTTCCAAACGACCGTGAAAAGACCTTACGCCAGCCCTGATAAATGAAAGCTCGCTGCCAAGCTTACATTGAATATCGTACTTGGCTGGATCAAGGCTGGATGATAAAGACTCGTTGTCTACCATACTCATGTACAATATGGAGTAGTTTCTTAAAACAATAACAAATCTGAATACGGAGTAGGCGAGAAAATGTACCATAAGAACAAGCTCTGGTCCGATTTACTGTTTTGCGGTGGAATCAGTTAGTCTGTGATGACATTTCATTTTATACTGTGCTTTTAGAAGCACTGCGACGGCGAGGAAATCTGTTCGCCAGTCGGCCCATAAGGGTTCGTTTGACCTCTCCTGACGATGAGATCAGCAAATCACTGCTATCTTCTTCTACAATCACATCTACTGCTGCTCCTGCTTGCTTGATGCTACTGAAGTCCACACGACGAGTAGTGTCAGTTTGACAACCAGCATCCTTGTCCTTTCTACGGCTGGAAGAACTTTCCCAAGCCCAATATCTCGTTTCCCCACCCGAAGAGAGGCTGATTATTTGCTTCCTATCAAAGGCAACAGCAAGTACTGGCGCTGCGTGCGTGACCTCGCAACGTGTGCAGGACCTCACCTCTGATTATATCACTCACGTTTACGATCATGTCGAATCCACATGAGACAGCCTTGGTGGCATCAACTTGAAGCAATGCGACTGGGCCATCGTGTACTTTGAAGCTTTGCAGAAGTTCGTTCGTTTCAACCCACCACACTGATATCGCCCCTAGACTATCACCTGTGATCACTTCTAACTCGCCATAGTGCAGCGCAGTAACATTTCCATCGGGCAAAACTAAACGGCAATGGCAGTTGAACTGCCAGAGACAATCGAGAGCAAAGACGCTTGAGTGTGCTCAAAATGATGAAATGGGGAAGCGAACTGACAATATGGTACTTACTTCTTTTATCTTGTTTGATTCCTTTGCAGTGAGAATATCCCATACAAATACCGTGCCATATGAAGCTGAGACGCACCAATCAATACCACACTGGATGCAATGAACACCCCGCGAATGGCCACCCACCCGTCGTATCAACGTTCCATCAGTGTGCCATATGATTATGCTTTTATCTGCGCTTCCCGAAATAATCTTCGAGTCATCCGCGTAAATGCAAGTAATAGCGGATTCGTGCCCCTTGGCCTCGAACATCTTTTTTGATGTTGAGATATCCCAACAAACAATGATAGCGTTCATGGCGCCAGTATAAATGAAATTGCCATGGAAAAATAATGAAGTTATTGTTGCGGTACTTCCTTCTCCATTGCCAATAAATACGTTTTCAAGTTTGCCGTTCGTCAAGTTATGAATGTAGCAGTTCTCTCCTTCACTCAAAGCAACATAGGCTACGCCATTATTGCTCGTGCCAGTGACATCGTCACAGGCAATGTTCGATGCATTAAGAGATATGCAGCGATATTTTCTTCCTTGAAGAATTCGCTGCATCAGATTGCCAAGCTCGACAGCTATCTCTGCTTTAAACGCCTCAATATCATCTTTGGTATTAAGAATGAGCATTTCTTTTTCTCTGATTTGAGTCAAGCATTCCTCTAGCTTCTTTTTAACTATAGTGTGCTCCTGCTGAAGACGAAACAGCAGCTCTCCTGTCTTTATTTCTTGGCTAGCTTTGCTGACAAGAGCGCTGACAAGCCTGTTCTTCTTTGTATGTTTTGCCTCATATATTTCATACTCGATTTGCTCCAACAGATCCTGGAGCTCTTCGGCTAACTCTTTTGATGCAGATAGTTGCTTAGCCGATTCTTTGAGCAGCTGTTCTTTATCACTCTGGGCTCTCTGCAATTGAACTCGATGAGCTGAGGCAACTTCCAACTTGACAACGTGAGATGTATTTGCCGTGGTATCGACTAGGCGGCGTCGCAGTGAATTCAAATCCCTTAATGCATGCTCCACCCCTCTTCGTGAAACTGATGTTCCTCCGGACTTCCGGTGCCAGCTCTTGGTGTCTATACACTCGATCTTTGCTGCAAACGCCTTGGCCTCCGCTGGTCTATTTAGGCACTCACAGCACTTTTGTAGATGTTTGTATATAATAGCTTCTATTTCTTCATCACCTCGGGCTAAGCAAAGTTTCAGTGCACGTTCGAAAAAGCTCTCAGCATATAGATGGTCATATTTCTCATGATAGCACATTCCAAGTCCCAAAAAGGCACGCATCATTTGCATATCTAACTCCTCTTCTTCCGCAAGCGAAAGTTGCCTACCAAAATAAATAATTGCGAGATCAAAAGAGCTCAACTTGATGTGGGCATGACCAATTTTGCCATTTGTGTCAGCGTACAAAGCTGCAGCATCTGCCGTTGACATTTCAGAAAAATAACCCCGGCACTCCATTTTGCTTAAGACTCGTTGAAAATATTTCACTGATGACTCATAGTGCCCTGCACTGAATAGAAAGTCTCCTGCTTTCAAGGATTCCTGATCCTCTTTGCAAAGCAAGTGTGCTGGACATGTTTCAATTGTTGCCACGTCTTCCTTTCCGTTCACTGTGATATCCTTCACGAATCCTATCAAATGAGATGCCCCGTCCAAATTTTCCAGCACGCACTTCTTTGCTGAGCTAATCAGCACTCCACCAATTCCATCGGCTGCAATAATTTCATCGCTCTCTGCTTCTTGCCTGCTTGGTACAAGGGAGCAAAGTTGACGCCATGCACCGGCGTAGATTCTTCTCCTGCAAGAGTGAGCTAGAGTGTCGAGAGTGTTTCGCGCCTTCAGGCAATCTGCAGCCTTAGACTTCCAAAGTCCAAAATAAAAGCGTTTGATGTCATTCGGGTGTTTGCTAACTGCGTGCTTCATGTTGGAAACCTTTGCATGTTGCCGATCGAACTTTAACAATGCTGATTTGCGGTCCTTGAGCTGACTCTCTTTCTTTTCAATTTCAGCAGCCAGATCGCTACTGACCCTATCCAAATCGATTATCTCAGCTCTCCACTGAGCAATATTTTCTCGGCAAATGACACGTTCTTGCTCGAGTTTTCGCTTCAGGGTAGCCTTTGTAAACATCTGATTTGCCCCATTCAATACATGGGACGACAGCAACGCATTGTCTTTGTGTGCCACAACGCGCTCTATTTCTTCGTTTAGCTCCAGCATCCGTTCATCTTGCGTTTGCGACATCTTACGAGCAAGCAGGACTTGTTGTGCTGGGATTTGCTCCTTCTTCGTCTCTAGGCTATGGATGGATCGCTCTATGTATCCTACCCGATAAAGGAATTTACTGCGCCGGCTGGTGTACTCTTCATCTTCGCGGATGAAATAGTAAAGTGAGGACAGGTCTGTTTGAATTTGATCAATGCAGTTGGCATTTCCTCATTCATTTTACAAAGTAGTTCTTACCTATTGGAGCAGTAACAATGCATGTAATAGGCTCACTGAACTCGCTCCACCCCAAATGATTGCGACTGCGGATTACAATGTCCCGATACTCAGTGTTAGGTTCAAGACTCTGAACAGTAAATTGTCCATTGGGGACTGGATATTTCAAAATCCATCTAGAACATGCTAAAATGACTTGCTTGTCTGCTCCGTTTGTGGACAAGCTATACCTTATTTCGTGATCAACGATGGACATATCATGAAAATTTATGTCCCACCCAACAACAAATGTATCATGCCTTATCTCAGTAGCAAGAAAGTTTGTTGGCGCACTGGGAACAGACAGTTGGTTCAGTTTGTACACTGTCTCCTCTCTGACATGTGTCTGCGGGTTAGCTATTATCCCTTCAGCGGCGGCTGTATCTGAGATAGCATTGACATGATTTTGTGTGGGGATCGTCGATTGCTTGCTCTTGCCTCGCACAAAATCATCTCTTTGTTGTCTTCTTTGTTGGTGACTGTCTACATTGCGATTAGCACATAGACTTGCTATGTATTCTTGACGAGGAACTCGCTCTGTTTGGATAGACGAAGACGACCGGAGCTTAGCCTGCAACTCCTTGAGCCGACGCTCTTGGTGGTCCAATGAGGCGAGGGCCACCTTGTTGAGGCTACTCACACGAGAAATCTCCTTTCCGTAGTCACTAAATTTAGTTTCCAGCGCAAACTGTTGATCCACCCGCCGCATCAGAGGATATCTAGAAGCTCGTACATGAGTAAGAGACACATTTGTGTCTTCTTCCCAGGATTGCTCCACCATAGTAAATGACTGATCTGAAGAGGGAGGCTTTTCTCAATCCAAGCCTTTTGACGGGATCGTGCGTAGGTGAGGACCCTGGTCAGTGATGTGAATACCTTGACATTTGATCACGTCAAGATCACAATGTTCTTAGTTGCCTAGAGGCAGCTCACAAGCATTCATCTCATCCATCGAATCTTCAATATCTCCCAACACACTAGCAGTTCCACATAATAGAGGGAGATTGAAAATCTGACGATTGCATTTTGAAATTGAAATTGAAAAGTTCTTTGGAATTCTTGAGGCCGTAACCCTTGGCACCGTCAATTCGAAATTCATGTTCACTTCGCTTTACTTCCGAACAAGACTTTGCCTACAGCTTTGTGCATGTTTCAGCTGAAGGAAGCTGAACTCGTGCTCGTTGGCTCACAAAAAAACGAACCATGAATCTAAATTCTGACGTTCACAGCTCGCAAGCGCTCAAATCGCTGTCTGCTGAGATCGGCTGTGACTACTCGAAGATGGAACAAGACGGAGAGGCTGGTAGACTTTGGGACGCTCTCAATGACCTAGCAAATGATCCCATTGCCTACAATAGTTTCATCCAGAAACAGCTACAACATTTGGAATCCAGTAAAGATGGGGAGGTTCACCTGCAGCCATCAGCATCGTCAGCAATCGCACCATTCGTCCCTTTGCATGGATTTGTAGTGAAGACTCATAACATCTTCAATTCTACAAGGGCGAAGTTGTTCATCAATATCTGTCACCACGGTACAGCAGTACCAAAGCCTATCAATGAGGATGGGAATGCAGTGGCCGAATCAGGTCAAACATTAGACAACATCCAGATTCCTATCCTCATCTCCAAATTGCGGGATTGTTTTGACGGCAGTCATAACAAGGCAATGGCCGTGGATGTAGTCGTGAATACCTGGTGCATTGATGCTTGCAATATGGCGGTATCATTCAAGACGGATTTGGTCAATCTGGCTATAGACTCCTTGAAAGAAGAACATCCAATCAATGTGGAGGCCCAGGGTCACACCATTCCCTGGAAAAACATCAAGTCCAAGTACAAGGGAGGCCTAGGGACAGACGGAGCAGGTCCGCGACCATTCGAGGATAGCCAAGAGCCCAAGAAGATGAAAATGGAACAAGTCGCTGAGTCCCCGTCAGATTTATTGAAGTGCCAGGTAGAGCAAAAAGAACAACTTCAATCGGATGCACGAGGCTTGTCAATGCCGCAGTTAGACAAAGCCAAAAAGAGGTGCGGAAATTTGATCCAGGAAATACCCAGCCATCCGCCATCGAGTGTAGACCCCACTGCAGAGGACAGCGGGTCTTCAAAAAGTAGAACGTCCAAACACTGCCCTGTCATCAAATCAGGCTTTCTAAACAATCGAAGCAACAAGAAGCCACTATATTCCAACGATGGCAGCAATGGCGATGGCTCCTCTGGAAACGGATGTTCGTATGCCAAGTTCATGAGCAAGTGCAAGGTAGTCGATACTGCTGGGAACATGAGCTGTGATCACAAGAGTAAAGCTACCTTTTTCGGGCCTGAAATCCAGGAGACTCGCGTGGACCAAGACACAAAGGAGAACGTTGGCCCAGATATCACTCAGACCTTGAAGGACCTATCAAATGTCATGTCTTACAACCTATTGGACAATGAGCATGAGGAGGGATCAAAATTCGCAAAGGAGGATTCTGCCCCATTGGACACGGGAGAAAAGGCGCGTGGAAATGGCAGTATTACTCGCGGAACAACCTACAGCAACAATGTGACACTCTCAACAAACGGCAAGCAAATTACACTTGAGCTTGATTTGTCATCATGCTATCCAAAAATCGACAGCATGCGTGACTTGGACTTACAAATGTCTGAAACATCCTTGATGTTGGTTGCTTCACAGTGCAATGAACGATGGAGTGCCACATTTCCTCACCATGTGGACGTTGGAAGTGTATCGGCCAAGTTCCGGCGAAAGCAACAAATGTTGGAGGTTTCGTGTTTCAGAAAGTAGGTAGATAGGTGTGCTTGCTCGTTTCCAAAGAGGCGACTCAACATCTCTCCTTCCGTGTCTAGCTACTCAATGGGCGCACTTCTATCCATCCATGTCATCGAAAAGATTCAGCAATATTGAAACTTCATCTTGTTCTATTGAATAATAGTAGGTAATAGCATTACCTCATGAAATTGTGTACACAAAAAATGATGCTAGCACCTCTTCAATGTCAACAAGTTGTCATCTTCATCTGTCTCCATCCATATAGAAATTGTAGCTTCCACCCAGTGAGATCAGAAACTGCAGAAGATGTAGGATTAATAAAGATGTGGATGATTGAGCTAGCGCCACTTTAGAACAGGTTTACACCTCTCACTTTCACTTTCCCAAGCCCTTGCTTTCAAATGAGAAATGATCGTCTTTGTGAAAGTCCCTCATCAGGTTCAAGAATATCTTGCGGTAGCCAGAGGAAATTAAATGATCTTCTATCATGGTCCTCGTGACGTCAATCTCGTTGAAGAAGTTGCATGGAACGTATGTGCCACTGATTCCGCTCCCGTCCCGATAGAAATGGATGCAATTGCCCGGAGGGAAAAGTACCGGGTCCATCTTATCGGCTGATTCTCCTTCTTTGTTGCATTCTTGATCTACCCGCACGACACTATCTTGCTGTGCTTTTTGAATGGATGATGGCGATGATGTTGTTGTTACTGCAACCTTTTCCAACCCTCTCTGAACATATCCCATCACTGTTCGAATATCATCTTCGTCTATATTGAACGCCAACTTAGTACTACTACTCTGCTTTGATTTATTAGTTGCGTTGTTTGGCAACGAAGAATCCCCCGAAAAGCGGCTCT
>JALLOZ010000957.1:0-10033 GCA_036939875.1 Thalassiosira pacifica
CAAACAAGAGTGAAGACGTCTAATCTAGCCAGGTGGCTTGGAGCTTTCTAGCATGTTCAACTTTAGGACGAACCTACAGACACGAAGGTTGAACATATAAGGCGAATTCATCCCCAAAAATACCTTACAGGTCAGTGCAAGCTCCACCTGACATGCCCCCGGCGTCAATGCACGACTAAGGTAGGAGGAATCCGAGCTAGCTCACTGTCATACAAAGACAATTCAAGGCAAGCATGCCTACAAAGTGTCTCATACCGCATTCAATCACGGCAATGGCGAGTGCAAAGGCCATCACCACCCTCACAACAAACTTCTTTCCAAGCATAATGACCCCAGCAAATAATCATCCAGAGTTCTGTTTGTTCGTTTCTGTTAGCATCTGCAAGATAGGAAATTGGATTTTAAGATCATAATTCCAACAAAAGTACAAGGGCCATGAAAACTCTCCATGATAATCGAACCCAGCTTGGTCAGACATTCACCTCGGTCAATAGAGTAGTCTGCATCAATCTTGCCACCCGAAAGGACCGCTATCAGGAAGCCAGGGCGCGTTTAGACGCAGTGGGCTTGAGAAAAGTTGACTTTTTCTTCGCAGAGCATCATGCGCGCGGATCAGTGTACGGATGTTTTGATTCGCATCGGTCATGCATACAAAAGGCATATGATGACGGGCTCTCCAATTTAATGGTGTTTGAGGATGATGTCCAATTTTGTGGAGGATGGGAGATGGTATTTCAAGATGCTGATAATTTCCTCCAGTCTGACAGCAGTTCTGGTTATGATGTGCTGTTTCTAGGTGGTCATATGGTTCATATTATTGAAAAACATCACCCAGTATTTGGCGAGCCAAGTCCCTTCTTGCCCATGCATACATCATTTCAAGAAAGGGAATGAATGCCTTCCTTCAACATATATCGCTGATCGAAAGACACAATAATGAACATGGTTTCGACATCACTGCCATGTCTGTGTGGCAAAATACTTTCTGTCACGAAGCAAGCAACATCATAGTACAAGATTATTCCTTGGGTTCAGATAACTATTGGCTTCGCGATATTCCCAAAAAGTATGTTCCTTGGTTCCAAACAGTGATCGTACCAAAGTACTATCGATGCAGTCAACCAGTGATTCGGGCAAATTGGTGGCGCAATAGCTACTTTGGACGTACTTACGTTTGGGGCATCGATGATGCGACCATTGACAATGGCAATGTATTTCTGAAGGGCCTCTGGCTGGTGGATTCTTTTGTGATTGCACTCATCATGATGGGAAGTGTTCCACCATATGGATACTTGGCCTTTGCACGAGACCTTCCCTGTATGGTTGCGAATGTAGTGTATGCTCGGCTTGCATTCAATTGGATTGGGAATGGTTGGCGAGACTATCCGCGAGAGGATAAGAAAGTCTGAAGAGAAAATCAGACTTATTTCATCTCTAATTTCAATGCGATTATGCTCTTCTAGTCAGTACAAGTCTAACACTTCTGGGACCAGACCCGTTCTTGGACCACTTGTGGGACCTTGCTCTCGTGCACAGAATTTCTCTGCCAGGTTCCCAGTTCCCTCGTTTACAAGAAGATGTAATTATTTTGTCATTCAACCAATTATTCTTCGCACTATGGCCTTTCTACAACAGTACTATTGAAATGATGTCTTTTTGATACAATCACAACTAAGCTTGAAATTTGGTACTGATTAAACCAGCCCAAAACAAGGTCCCAGAAGTGGTTTTAGACTTGTAGAGCAGTCTCAGCGGGTTTCAGCATATTATGAATTCATTTTCGCGTGTCATGTGAACATGAGTGGCACGTAAAGTAGACAATGTCTATTGGTATCAATAATACTCTGTAGAAGAAGTCTATCATAAAGAAAACGATAATTATCATTGGGGTCAGTTCTCACTGCTAGCCTTTCTAACCTCACGATGGATCTCGCACAAGAAGTCCACGTAACTCTTCTCGTGATTGCCGTCGTCAGGATCGTCCACCAACAAACTGTCCATTTCTTCCTCAAAAACGCTGCCGCGGCCAACAAATACCAAAATTAAAGGAGCGTAGGTGTGCCGCGCATTCATAGCCAGCGTGGGGTTGGGCGAATTCAGCATCCGCAACTGATGTAGGATGTTACGCATTTTATTTCCCGAATCAGCGGAGCATAATGCCAGTTTTCCCAACGGTACGTTGTTTACCCATTGACCATCAACCCGGTGCGCGCCCGAGGGAGATGATACTGATAAAAGCTCTTTCCATTTCTCCTCTGGCACATCCTTGCCGATGAAGAGATAGAAGGCAAATCGATCGTCGAGAATATACATTCCCTTTGGGTCCAGGCAGGAGATGCTTGGATTCATCGATTTGGGAAGCTGACAAACCGGTTTCATCGACGCCGCCAACACCTTCTCGTCAGCATATCTATTATTCTCCAATGCAGAGGGCGCAATCCACTCACCATCCCGTGTCCTAATCTCTGACACCTGCAGCAAATTGGGGTGGACGCACTGCAGGCTCATATTCGGACTGACCATCCTACCGTAGAAGATGTGGTAGGCACGGTCATCGGCCGTGGGAAACGGAGCCTTGAAGGGGACATGACTATTGCGAAACAATCGACTTTTGCGCAAACTCAAGCAGAATAACGGCAGGAGCTGAAGCGATTCAGGCAATATGAGCTGGCCCGATGGCGAGGTGCGAGCAGTGGTGTGCATTCGATAATTGGCCAGTATCGAAACACACTTTTGGAATACTTTCATTCGTGCGCCGTGGAGGGAGCCTTCGTGTGTGCTTTCCAGGTCAGAAATGGCCTGCCGCGTCATTATTGTGGTGACGGTGCCTAGATCGGCAGAGCGAAAGACGTCTGCTGGTACCTTTGTGGTGACCAATCCCAAGGTCGATACACGCACTCTACGAGCGCCAGTCATGGTGGTGTAAAGCACGGCCGATTGGAAAAATACCATAGGGACATCAATGCCCTTTCGTCCTCCCCTCGTGTCTGTGATGCCTCCCACCTTATGCTCCAACAAAACTGCGATGGCTGTGCCTGAGTGGAGGTTGGATAGTTCCAACTCGGCTGAGTTTACAATGCCATCCCCAATGAGGGTTCCAATTGGATTTTTTGGGCAGTAGGATTTGACCTGAATCCCATGGGAGCAGCGAAGTTTGAACACAGCATCAGTGCCCTGGTAGGCAAGTGCCGATCGTTTGAGCTCTTCACGCAGTTGTTCCACTGTAAAACTGCCACTGCCTTCTCCTCCAGTTTCATTGTCACCAACTACAACTCCGCACTCGTTCCCAACGCGAAGCCACTTGAACTTGCCGCAAGTGGCTCGACACAGCTCCGCCAAGGTCGGCACGTCCAAAAACTCTCTGATGTTCCGATGGATTGAATTGGTTCCCACTGACTGTGCTGAAGTAGACGATGAGGCCGGCGGAGGCAAAGACACCAATGATGAAGTAACTACAATGTCCATGCAGATGCGCGACGTGGCGCATTGCTCTCCCAGTTGACGATAGAACAATCCCGCCTTCCCATCCTTGGATTCAACATCTTTGGCATTGGGATCCAAGGGAAGTTTGACAAGGCGTTGCAGAGGCGTGAACAAGCGCTGTTCGTCCGCAAATCGCTTGTACGGCGACTGCTGTCCAGCTGCTCCTGTCTCACGATCACGCAATGCGCCAACGCCGTAGTTGGGTCTTCGCGTGGTAATCAACGTCGCCCTGCCTCCAGATTCTTTGAGTGCATCAGCGAGTGCTGCGAGGGCAGCTCCTCCACAGTTACGAGCCCCCGGATCCTGGCCAAGACTATTGTTCAAGGTTAAGGCTGCAGAGGGAGGTGGTGATTCACTGAGTAATTGCTCCATGAGCTCTGAAAACGAGTCCAAGATGCGGTTAAAATGTTTCCACTCGCTTGAATTCAGTCCTTGGCCAACATTGTGTGTCCATAAATGCAGAGGTAAAGGACAGAATGGATCCTCCGTGACATCTGATACAATGGCAACTGCCAGCTCTGCGTCCTCGTCATTCTCTTGCTGCTCATATCCACTACAATCTCCATCTGCATTCCTTTTGGGCCCTGGCCTCTTCAAGTACGGAAAGATCAGCATGTCCTCACAAAATGCAAATATCCCAATCTTCACATCACTCTTCACCAACATTCCATTCATGCTCACTTTCATTGGTGCCGTGGCAGCCAATCCCCTGCCAACCTCGCGAATGGCATTCAAGGATTCCATCCATCCGTGACTCTTAATGCTGCCATGATGATGATGCCCCGACGACTGACCAGCCGGACCTGGAGGAACCTTTACATACTCCACACCATACAAATGGACATTCTCCACAGGTCCATCCCTAACGCAATACGCTCCGCCAACTTCATACTCCACAGTCCCACACCGCGTTGCCGCATCAAAGGTGCCATTACTAATGCACTCCTCCTTCAAACCGATCGAGCCGTTGGCGCCGCACATGTTGCAATTGTAGTACTGGACGGGAGAGTAGGCACCGCGCAAGAAGGAGGAAGAGGATTGGACGACAGGCGCGCAGAAGGGGTTTAGGTAGGATTGGCATCGATCGCATCGGGGCGGGGTCACGGCGCGGGTGCAGGATTTGGAACCGTTTTCGGTTTCCTTCCTCGGACCGCGGAGTACGGGAACGCGTTCTGGGTCGTCTGTGGCATCATTGTCGGAAGCGGGTGGGATGTAGTCTAATTCTGTAGGACCACCCTCGTCGTTGGAGCTGCCATACATATCACCCTGCTCCCGTCCGCTCCACTGAGAAGTGGATGGTCCACCAGCACTATCATTCACGACCTTATTATCATCATTGTTCTTGCCCGTGCCTCCGCTGCCACACATATCGGTCAAGCCGGCCAGCGGAGTAATCACCAATCCCAGCGGCAAATCCCCGCACTTTCGAAAAGTGGCATTGTCCAACGGAAACTTGTGGACGGTGCTGCGCATCATTCTGGGATTGCAGTTTTCGTATTCCGCGGAAGTGACGTACCTGCCATCGCTCGGCGGAGGTATGCCCGCAATGGCGGAAGTGGATGATGCCGATGATGTTTGGGCACTACTACTCTGAGACTGGGAGGGGTAGATTGTGGCAGGGGCGTGGTGGGGGCGTGTGAAGAGGGGTAAGCGAGGTATTTGGGAGGGATCGATTTTGTCGTTGCTTTGAAGGGCTGGGTTTTGAGGATATTTTTGCTGCTGCTGCTGAGGATACTGTTGCTGTTGCTGTTGATGCTGCGGCGGATAGTTTTGCTGTGGCTGTTGCTGCTGTGGATATGGATGCTGCGGAGGGCCCGGAGGGGGTGGAGGCTGTGTATAGCTGTTGGGCTGTGGCATTGGCGGAGGTCTCGGTGGCACATGTTGCTGCTGATGCTGTTGCTGTATTGAATTGATGTTTTGCGGAGAAAAGGGCTGATGTGGCTGAGATGGATTCGCTGGCATCGAAGGTAGAGGATGCTGATGCATCGGTTGGTGGTGGGGTGATGGAGGAGGAGGTGCAGGATGTCGATTTTGATGCAATGGTTGATTTTGATTATAAGGTGACTGTCCTTGAAACTGATTGTTTGGTGGCTGCGACGGTGGCTGAATTTGTTGCTGTTGGTGTTGACGATGCATCGGCGAAGGACGAGGATCGTTCGGAACACCATTAATATTGGTAGGCGGCGGCATCATCGGCCTGGCTGCAGGTGTTCCAGGCATGGATCTGAGCGCTGGTGCTGGTGGCATCGGTGCTGGGGTTCCCATTGTCATTGCCATTGGCTGCCTAAGCGGCGTGGACCCCACAGATGGCACAGATGGATGCGGCTGAACCTGCTGCTGCTGATATTGATGGTGCATTGGCGAAGATGGTGGATGAGGTCGAACTCCATTGATGGGCGGAGGCATTGGCGGTTGATGCGGCGGCCTCATCGGCCCTCTTGAAGGAGTTGTTGCGGCAACTCCAAATCCGGCTCCTGACATGGATCTCGGACCCGGTGGTGCTGGCGGCAGCGGTCGCGTTAACGGCGTATGCTGCGGAAAATGTGGCGCCGCGACCGCTCTTCCTGGAGTCGATGACATGGCTGGTCTTCCGGGAGCTGGAGGAGGGGGCATTGGTGTCGACGGAGGCATCGGCATCGGCATCGGCATCGCCGATTGACTCCCGCCGCCGCCATGCAGATTCATGTTGGCCATGGATGTCTGAGCTTGGCTGACTGACGACGTCCCAGCGTAGCTAACTCCATAACCATTCCTGGCGCCATTGCCGTATGGATGATTGTTGTTGTTAGGAGGGAGCGGCCGCGGCGGCATAGGGGGCGGAGGTTGCACCATGGTCTTGGTGTTTTTATTTTGTTCGCTTCTTCTCGTTCGTCTTGTTGTTATGGTTGCGACGGATCCAAATTTCGGAGAATCATTCTTGCGGTACGATATTAGTGGAATTGAAAATAATCCCGAGAATGAGTGCCTCCAGTGCCTCCTACAAACGCACTGGGCCAAACCCAGCCAAATCAACCCATCGTACCCCCTAACTCCTAGCCAGGCCAGCCCCCAGCCAACCAACATATTGTACCACATGGAAGCATTATGTGTCGGTTTTTTCAATCATCTCTCCTAATAATGTTCCTTGCTAGAATGATCACTGGCCTATCACCTGTCAGCACCGTACAGGACCACTATCATGAAATTGTGTGACACTCGATGAACTATCAGTCACAATTGTCAGAACTTGGTGCCGATAGATGGACATGATAGCAATTTTTTTTATTTGGTATTTGTCTTCTAAAATGTAGTATTTATTTGTACTCTATTAGTGTAAAACTGTGTCGCCAAATGTATTTGATACTGCATAGATTATGGATAATAGTGATCAGCACGGCAGATTGTGATCATCACAGATGAGTTTACTTTCTCCCATGTGGATTTTATTTCTAGTTTTGATTGCACAGAAAACTGCTCATAAAAAGCTGTGCATAACATATCACAAAATGAGCAGCAGCATGAATCTAAAACTAACAACTAATGACAAGTCATGTGGGTAGTTATTATGATGATCATTGAATCCTAATATTTTGCATGCCACTATCACTGCCAACACTCATTATTACATTTCCAGCAAAGGTCTATCTCTTTCCCAGGAATAGTTCTATTTTTCGTGCTTTCTGATATGCATCATCACAACAGCAACAGACCAAGAGTAGACAATGAGACACATCTCATGGACAGAGTGGCCATGTGTAACCACCGTGTAGCTTTGTGGTACAGGTACGGAGATCTATTGATTGTTAAAAGAAAAAATTGAACACACTCTAAAATCCTTTCTACCTCACAGTACATCAAGAGCAAACATGGTGAGGAGCTCACTATGGTATGTCTCATCTAGGAGTAATCACATACAGGTGAAGACAGAATCAATTGTTATGCTATGCAGACAGAAACCTAATCAACTTCCCATATGGGGTCATTGTCACCTGGGATAGAAAAAAGCAAGAAGCGCATGCTCCAGATCTTGGATATGTGCCATAAGCGCTATATCCTAGAATATAAGAAGTGCATTAAGGGACAGCACCAACTGTCCCATTTTTTGCAACCTGTGTCTCCACATCTCACCTGACACAAGAAGAAGGTGACTGAAGAACTCATTTCCCTGGACCAGCTTCCGTTAAGTGGTGTACCAGGGGTTTAGCAAGGATTTAATATTCATGCTATTGACCGGCTCCGCCGGCTCAGGGCCGGGCAATGAACTGTCATTGTATTCCCTCTGAGAACAGTTTTATGCAGATGTAACAAAACTAATTTTATTTCAATATATTTTGCACAGCAATGTTTCACTTCTAATTCATTTAGTGCGAGGGGGTTTATTGTAGGCTTGATTTGATGCATGTACATGAACTTAAGGTTGTGTAGCAAATTGTAGGATGCACTTGGTGTTATTCTATATTTAAAAACCCAAGAGACCCTCATGGTTGAACACTAACATGAGCTACTTAAATATATATTAAAATGTAAATAACCAATTCCACTGAATCCAATTTGGCTAAGGGTGACAATGGATGGTCATACATCAATGGCCTTACAATCTTACTTTATGCCAATGTCATATGATAACACTCTACAATCAAGTCAAGAAGATTTCAAATATGGCTGTAATGATGGCAGAGTATGTATTGAGTAATGTATATACAACTACATTGATGCAATAACAATAAAGGGTTTACCACACCCTTTTATGTGATTGTCTTGTGTTGCTATGGATGGACATGCCATTACAAGCTTTGGCTTACTGTTTGTAGTGCTAGGATGGTATTGGTATGTGTTGATACTGTTACAATCTGCCTGTGTATGGGCTTCAAAGTCTACTTAATAACCAGATGTTCAAAAAAGCTTCTTAACAGATACAAAAAAGATGTATTGATGCCCTCAGAAGGGTTGTTTTTCAAGTGAGCCACTTTAACTTACTTCCATCATGCTTCATTTTTTACTCGGCTTAAATTCACAGTCCAAGCTCACAGATATTTGGTTTGATTGCACCAAGTAAGAACACTACGTTGGTAAAAGGGGACTTAACTAGGAATAGTAGGAGTCAATGAAGCCGCTGCTTGTCATTGAATACTGTCCTCCCCTTAGTTGTGGTGGAGCTGATGCCCTATCCCATAGCGGAGGTACAGCCACCATGACATGGATCCCCTCATTAGAGTGCCATACATTGCCTATAGACAAATGGGAGAGGCTGAACACCACTAGATGTGAGGGATTGGTGATTTGGCTGTACTATGGGACTAATCAACTGTGTTTTTCGTCATCATTGAGTTTGATGTGAAAAAAGATCCGCAATTGCTGACCATATGGAGACAACCTTTACAGACCACATATGAAACACAGGTCCTCAATTCTTGTAGAGAGCAATATAGACGACCAAAGTTAATGTTTAGATTTAAACAATGATATGGATGCATTATTGCTGTGCAACTATCTATTTTCTCATATGGATGGTTTCCCTTAACATGAATCCAGGTAAGTTGATTCTGACATGATAGCCCCCTCAAACAACCCCATCAAGATGTTTTGTATGTAGGAATTGTATTTCGTACAGTGGGATTAAAATCCCACTTGTCATCAAGCGTCCTCCTCTAATATCCAAGCCCATGGCTAATGAATAGCTTGACAAATGATCCCCTTGGCCAATGAATATGGATAGCCTACAAACATGCTGAAGTATACAAGGTCTTTTTGGTGCAAGGGGATTGGTGGTTCCTCCTATATTTCATATTTCACAGCCAAGGCAATCACCAACAACAATGGATCCTTTGCCAGAATCTTTGTTGTGCTGGCCTCCGACAAGCTCCGCGCCATGATCATGCTGCATACGGTCACTCGCCCCTTGCCAGCGGCTGGCGGACCCAAGGACTTCTTATTGGGTACAAAGTCAAACTACCAACGCCACCTGGAGCAGATCTTTGTACCAACAAGCTGCCTTGTCGGCATCATCTTCTGCATCAAGGCAGAGCTCGCCAATGAGAGCAAGTTCCTGTCTAGAGAGCCTTTTACCAAGGCAAGCCAAACAAAGCTGCTTTCAAAGCACCCCTCCCTACCAAAGCAGGAGAGGACAACAAGCTTGTGCTCACCTCGGTGCGCAAGTTGTTTCCTATTTTAAACAGGATGACTTGTGTCCAAGGAGGGTAGGCAGACTCCAACCACGCCACCTTCAAAGACATAAGTATTGATGCGTTGCTGTGGCTTACTAACGTCACGCGGAGGTACAGTGCACCTCTCCATAGTTACGTCCATGACCACTGGGTTGAGCTTGGCAACTTCATACCAAGCTACCCCATGGGCACAAGCTTGTATCAGAAGGAGCGGCCTGAATCACGCTACAGTCATTTGGCAAGGAGGAAGATGAGGCCTGGGAGGAGGCCATCAACGTCTAGACCAAGCAGTTGGAGGCCATTGCCGAAGCCAATGATTGCAAGGCCGCGGCTCCCATCTGGGAGATCTTGACCTCAAATCACACAGTGGGCAAGGAGACCATTGCAACAACTTCTGATCCCTCCGC
>JALLOZ010000958.1:0-10026 GCA_036939875.1 Thalassiosira pacifica
TATCAGCTGAGGCATCGCGTGTGCAACTCTTGGGTCTGAAGCCGTAAATTATGGGTCCAAGGCTGTGTGTAATTGGTCAAAGACCGTGAAACTCGGGCCTGAGGCAGCGAACACTGAGACCTTGAATCTATCAATACTGAGCCTGAGGCTGTGATTGGTGGGTAGGATGATGTGTCACACGGACCACAGTCAGCGAAACATGGGCTCGAGGTCACGAAGTGTGGGCCAGAGGCTGTGTGTAATGGGCCAAAGGCAGTGACTTGGGCCTGAGACATGGAATGCGACCCCCGAGGCAGAGAACATTGTGCCTGATGGCGTTTCAAATGGGCCAGAGGCTTTGAAACTTGGCCCTGCAGTTGTGGATACTCGTCCCAAGGCAGTGTCGAATGGGCCTGAGGCTGAGCCAAATGAGCCAAAGGCTATGAGCATTGGGCTAGAGGGTGGGGTGATCTCACACGCTGGATAGTCCTACACAGAGACATGGCATGGTCCACTCTTGGGCCAGAGAATGGTAACTTTGGGCCTGATGCCCTCTTCAAATCGCACAACAGAAAGTCTATCAGCTGAGGCATCGCGTGTGCAACTCTTGGGTCTGAAGCCGTAAATTATGGGCCCAAGGCTGTGTGTAATTGGTCAAAGACCGTGAAACTCGGGCCTGAAGCAGCAAATACTGACCCTGAATCTATGAATACCGAGCCTGAGGCTGTGATTGGTGGGCGGGTGCTGTGTCAAATGGGCCACAGTCAGCGAAACATGGGCTCGAGGTCACGAAGTGTGGGCCAGAGGCTGCGTGTAACGGGCCCATCATCTAAGACTGCTGCCACAAACAGTGCGCTTTCTGTGAACTTGGCCAGATGCAAGAGTTTGAACAGACCATCGAATTGAAAGACGGAATCATTTCGTGCCAACAACTTCACACTGTACGACTGACCGACATTGCCGTCAACTCCAGCCAGTGTACATCGACGCAATCCAAGCTTGCAGATACATGATGTTATAATGCGCCCGAAACTCCTATTGTGCTGTGTACCAAAGGAGCTGCAAGGGAAAAAGCTTGAGGTGGACTTTAATGGTGGGACTGAAACATGTGAGCATGTGGCAAATTCCTCGCCAGTCGCGAAAACAATGGCACAGAAGAATGCGCTGCCTCCTCAAATAGGCCAAAGGCCGTGTAACGTGTGTCTGTTCTACGTCAAATCAACACAAGTGGTATCATTGGAGCCGTGCATGTGCACTTGGGTGAGTCATGACAGCTGAAATGTTTGTTCTTTTTCACACGGCCAACACTCATGTTGCTCAAATTTGTTGTATTCATCTATCAAGGAATGAGCTGTGCCGCTGACAGCCAGGGCGTACACCACCTTGATGACACTACAAAATCATGCGAAGAGAAACAAACGAGCCCTTTTGCTTGGCTTGGCTTACGTTGAAACACCAAAATTGGGAAATTATTTTCATTGCTATGATTGCTCGTTATACACATAGGGTGAGAGAGATTCGGCTGGTGAAGCGACAACGACTGCAGCAGCAGTAGTGGAAATACCCCATCTTCTGCCAACGGTGACACAAATTTGGAACTGCTACATTAATCAATGCTTCAACGTTTTGCAAATGCAAATAGGCCTCTAGATGGTGCTTCCCAGCTGGAACTGCTGTGTCAATCGATGCTTCAGCATTTTGTAAATGCAAATGGGCCTCCAGATGGTGCTCCCCAGAATAACGGTTTTATCATTGCGAAAGGTTCTCTGTCCATTGAAGGTATGGTTGGTTTTCGGAGAGGACAGTAATAGACCTATGAAGGGTACTCCGTACACTCCTGTTTCGGGGCCACTTGTCTTTTGATATCACGGGTCCTCTTCCAATGGCAAAAGGTTTGACCCCGACTCTTTGAGCATGCCATGTTATCAAAATGTGTTTTCCTCGTATGGGCTTTATTGCTTATCCTTTTTGACAAAAGAGTGCTACATTGAAGGATCGAGATGCAATGGGGCAAAATTTAATTGCATGGCGAAGAATTAAGGTAGGCATGTTGTCATCTGCAGCTGCCAAGCCAATGCAATGCTGACGAGAATGATTGCGGTATGGTAGTCAGCCTTTCCAATCGTATCTAGACTTTGAAATCTAGATAACCACCTCCTCCCAACAGCAACAGTGTTAATCCTGCAGTCCCCTGCCATAGGAGTGGGGCGGGGATTTTTAAGGATCAACCATCCTCCACTATTTGGCGACAACTCTCTGTAGACGGCGAAGCGGATGAAAACGGCCATCACCATCATACGGCGCACTTCCAACTGCAATCCATCACCATCATGCCGCCGCGCCATTTGAAACGCAAGTGGGATATTTCCTCCTCCGGCCGCAATGAGGCTCCTCCCGCCGCTGGTGTTGGTGGTGGTGCTGCGAACGAGGAGAGCGCTGCCAATGCTGCTGTGGAGGGATCTGCCGCAGCCCTAGCTGTTCATTTTAGCGGACTGTCGAGTTGAGATGATTGATTGATGGATTTTGCAGAGTCATTAGCATTTGAATGGTTTTGCTTCATATCTCGTGAGTATCGTGGAGGAACACAACCACAATAGAGAGAGATGCTCAGCACTTTTGTATATTTCCTCACTCTCTTTTTTGGGGCCAGCATGATCGTTGCATGTTTGTGACTATGTACATTTGTTGCCTTTCTGGGTTTTGATGAACTGTTTTGTTACTGTACTTGGCTTTCTGGATTTTGATGAACTATTACTTTGCTGTACCCGGCTTGCCCACTTTGAGATGGTTGTAAAACAGGTTGTAGTGTTTTCGACAGGGCTGATTCTCATCTTGATCATTAGAACCACCTCCTGACTCCTTGCCCACTACGATGGCGTGTTAGTTCCTGGAACGTGTTTTTTGGGTACGAAAGCTCGACTCTTTTGTGTGGGGTATGTTATGATTGAAATTATGGTAGCAAGGTGGCACTAGATGGCAGTATTATGGCTGTTGATTGATGCTCCGTGTGCTATTGCCAATAAATAATGCAAATGATTGCATCAAAAGCTGTGGCTTGGTTTGGCAGAGGAATAGAAGTACTAGAAGTCCTGGAGAGCAATCCACAACATTCTCATTGCCATGAATGGCATGGATCTCTGATCGTTTGGATCCAAAACCAATTCGAAGCTTGATTGTGTAGGATGATGATGGATCGGGATCAACGAAGAGTGCCGAGAGGCGTGAGGTGCAAACTTGATGTGATTTGAGACCATTGGTGATTGGTAGGATTGATCATGATTTTGGTCTTCTTGCCTAAGAGAATGTACAGCTTTCGTGCCATCTTGGGGTGCGGTGCTATTGAACAAAACCAAAAGTATTCAAAAAGTCTGTGACTGCCTTTATCCAGCTTCATCCAAGACCTATGCTCCGGCATACGGTGAATCACACAACTGCACCATGCCTAAAACTCGATAATCTTTCACACCTTTCAACAATATTTGGCAAAGTGATAATTTGCTTCCTAATCCTATTGCAGCCTTCAATCATCAACACTGCTCAACTGGTCACACTCACATTTCCAACAGACATGAGAGTGAATGGTGTGGGTTGCATATATCCAAACCTTTCCAAAAGACCGCATGGTGCATACTCACAGGCAGGCTCAGGATCCACCTATTTCCAAGACTAGAATAAAGAGTTGGCCTAGGTTGGCCTCAGACGGCAGTTACCTACTTCCAAGACATCAATAGGTGGCCTTAGGTGCAATTAAGGCACCTACTTCCAATATTGCAATATGCGACTAGATCGAGCGATGATGTCTCTCGCGATGATAAAATACCTCTCTTAGATTAGTAGATGCAGGCAGATAACAAAACAATCCATTTGAGATACAATCATGATGTCCTTGCATGGCAGCAACTTTATCATTGCATTAGTTTCCGTCTGGTAATAATAGCAGATTTGACAGGTTATATGATCAATGCCGAGTTGATTCGTTGCATGATTGTGTCTTTCCAAATTTGCACTGTCATACTTGGCTTCGTTGGGTATTCTATCTCTTCAAACCTCCACTTCCATCCTGGCTCAACATGGCAATCCATTGCATTGCAGTTTCAACATCTTCCCGGCGCCCAATCAATGCCTCTCAATGTCCGTGCACAGCATCAGTTATCTATTGCCACACGCCCAAATAATTGGAGCATCATCCATCCTATATCTAATTACTGCCAACCAAAATTAAGTCTTCATTCAATCATACCGACCCCTCTTGGCATCCTCACCCTTCATATCCTCCTGAATCTGCTCCAAAGTCCTTCGATCCCTCTTATTCGTATTCAATGCCGAAAAATCATGACCCCCCCCCGCTTCCGCATTACTCTGCCTCAATATATCACTCTCATTCACCTTCCCCTTCCTCTGAATAGCCTTGCTCTGCGCCTCCATCAAATGCTTCGTCTGGCCCTTGATCTCATCGGGCAATTCTCCCTTGTTCAAATCCTCCAACACCTCCGCGGGGCAATGTCCCTCCTTGTAAATGGCAATGACGCACTCGTCCATGAACTCGGACGGTTCTTTGGCGGTGACCCATCGATCCATCCCCACCTCTTCTACCTGTTCGTACACTGTGAATTTGAACACGTCCATGGTGCACTTGTCCCGATCTTCCGTCGGAACGGACTTGATCAAGGTGTTCAAGTCGACGGATATTTTGGTGGTGAATGTTGTGGGATCGGACTTGAACTTTTCGAGCCCGGTGGATACGGCGTTCCAATTGAAGTTTGCATCGTTGGACAGTTTGCTGGCTCAGACCATGGTGAGATGATTTTCGGTATGGCGTTGTGCTCCAAGGAGACCACCCAGGAGCCCTCCTCCTCCTCTTTTGATTGGGGATGCTGCTGCTGCTCTTGGTTTTTGAGATTGTTGCTGCTGTGCTTCTTTTGTTGCATCATTTGCTGCTGTCTTTGTTGCATCAGTTTCTGTTGCTGTAACATTTTTTGTTGCTGTAGTTTCCTCTTTGCATTTTCATCACCCCTCTTCAGTATGTTCTCATCCCTCAAATATTTTACGAATATGACCTGACTCTTGTCCACGCCCTGAGGTAATTGATCATCAGGTATCGGGGGAGGATCGAACGGAACTACCAGCATGGATTTGCCACTTGGTCTGCCGGTGGAGGAGGACAATGCTTCCGTTGCTTCGAATGCCTCTCGGACTTCCTTGGCAAGCTCCTTGGATTTCGCTGCAACCTCATCCGCAATTGTACTCATTCGCAGCTGCCACTCCTTGTCGCTCATGAAAGCCCTAATACAGTTGGAAATAGATATCTAGAAATGGGAAATGTGACCGCAAGGAGTGTGCATAATACCCCCATTCTGTTTGCACGCCGCAAAATTGAAAATAGGAGGATATAATGATGACCCCGTGCGTGCGTTGTCCCTCTTGTATTCTTCAGCAGTTTTCTTAACACGTCCATCGGCCGACAACTTCGCCCAGTGTGCATGCGTTTTTTCGAAGGTCAACTCACCTTCCCTTTTCGGAGTATCATACACTATAGGGAAACCCCAACGAAGAAGGCAGATGACGTGCAGAGATTTATTGATCTTTTGGTCTTGGTTAAATAATAAATAAGCTGGCCCTACCAATATAAGCTTGTCCTTCTCAACTGTCTCCAAATGGTGTGCCATAAAAAAAGACTTTGTCTAAGCCATTGACGTAATACATTGATCCGATCATCCAAATTACTTACTGAGATATGCAGTTATAGCATATGGATTCATTTTCTCCTGACAGAGAGTGTATTTACCTATGAGAGTACAGGTGCGTGTGTGACCATATGGCTAAGTTCTGAGGTCAAGGAATTGTAATTAAAAAACTCCAAACAAAGCAACAAGTCAGTTCCTCCAGAGCCAGTACTGTCTACACTTGCTGGAAAAAGGCTCATACAATCAAGTGCACAACTAACAACAAGAACTAATGAACACAGCTACTTGTATTTCATCCTTATCATTACTATACTATAAAACAATTATTCCTAATACCATACGTGATAATACTGCATCCAAGCGCTAATGGCACAACCATGCAGTATATTTGTAAAAGCGTACATATAATGCAACTGCTCAATAGGCACCATATATCAATAAGTCAATCCGGGCTCTAGTCTCCTGATCCCGAGGAGGTTAGCGCAATGGAATTATTGTTCCCCAATACCACATTGACGTCCCTGTTGCGATGCACAAATGGCCCCGCCTCGATGGTCGAAGATCGGCACAGCGGATGGGGCATTCCCAACACCTTGGTCATATCTTCCGGAGTCATCCCCGAAGAGGCCGGTATGTTGAACTGCTGCCCGCCATTATGGAGGCCAACCACACCCGAACTCATGCCCCGACCCAACTGGACAACGGGCAAAGCCCCTCCGCGACCGCCTCCATCGACAATGCCACCCCCCAAAAACTTGGAGGATGCCGCCTCCGTAATCAATACCGCGTTCCCATCGCTCGTTCCGCCCGACTTGCTCGCATTCTGCAACTCCTGCAGCCATTCTACCGCGGCGCCCTCCTTCCTCTTGCGGCGACTCCCCCGCCCCTTGTGTCTCCTGCGCCCGGAAGATTGCGGCCTGGATTGGTAATAGTCCACCATGTCGTCGTCCACCGTGTCTCGGGAGGTGGCGTTGATGCTCAGGATGGGAGGCGGTTCGTTCTCGTAGTCGAATGTTTCGGCACGCCTGGGAAGCGGAGGCGGAAGGAATATGTCTCCATTGTTGGCACCGGCAGCATCCGCACGCCTGTCTTCGAACGAAATGTTCTGAATCTTTTCCAGGAACGATTTGGACTGGGCGATGGCCGTGGGAGTCACGGGCGGGACGTTAACATTGTCCGCAGCATCGCTGTTGGAAGTCGCCGTACGGAGGATCGTCTGGGGTACGGCACTATTGGCCAGGGCATTCTCATGGCCAGCACCTGCTTCGACAGAGATCCTGCGCCCGTGCTCCTTCCACCTCCTCCTCCTGACGCTGGCATCCACGCTGCCCCTGGAGCTCAAACTCGCTGCATCGTCATCATCTCCAAAGGTATAATAGCTCTCGTCCAAGGAGGCTCCATCATCGTCATAAGTGCCATAGGTGTATTCCGACAAATAGCTATTCCCTGCCACCAAAGGGTACCCTCCAGAACCAACTTGGCCTAGTCCATTGCCATGACGGGAGGAGTTTTGATGCACATGATTGGTGAGACGGATGGAGGGGATGCTCCACTGGATCTCTACGGGGTACGCCATGCGCAAATGCTCTTCTGAATCATCTTCGTCTTCCTCCCTGGGAGGGTACGATGGCAACGGCTGGGGTTGCAATTGCTGAGTTTGCTGAAGATCGATGCTCATGGGAGAAACCAACCTCTCTACGGACATGGCCATGCCTCCTCCTCCAATAACTGTTGCCAATGACGAAGGAGTGTAAGGAGATACCACCTTGGGCATATCCTTCTGGATATGTCTGCCATCAATGGTGTTTCTAGGAGCCTTGAAAATGGCATCCAAGTCCTTGGTGTCAGCCATCTCCTGGACTCCGTGCTGACTCCTCAACGATGGTTGATACTGCCTCTGCATCTGCATATTTTGCATATTCTGACCACCAATGTTGTGATGATTCCTCTGCCCCAAAGAAGAGAGCATCGGCTGCTGATGACCCTCCCTGATGGGACTACTCGCAACAACGGGACCCCCCACGGTCCTGGCAGGCGAAGCGGGAGGACGTCTTGAAGGGGAGGGAATGGTCTCCAACCTCCGCGTCGCCGGAGGACTCTCCTTGTCGTTGCTGCGGACCGCGCGCTTGTACTGGCTGGAGCCCTGGAACGAGAAGAACTTGCGATCGGGCTTGAGCTCGATGGGCGCCAGGCCCAGATTCAGGCTCAGGGGCTTGTTATTGTTATTCTTCTCCTTGAAGATGGAGCTCGCCCTGGCTCCGGATCCGGCACCAGCACTGGCTTTGCTCGGAGTGGCAAATGTGTCTTGGAAGTTGTTGTTGCTGCTCCTGATGCCGACGATCCTGTCTTCGCTGTCGTTGCTCGTATCCACGCTGCTCACGTCCAACTCATCGTTACAGAGAGACCCGTAGCTGGGCATGGAGAGTCGCTCTCCCAGCAGATTATTTCCCGAATTGTCATTGTCCATGGAGCCGCGGGCCGACAGGGACGCCACTCCTTGCAAAGAAGATTCGGATGCATTGGAGGACATGCGCAGGATGGCCCTGACTCCCGCCCTGCCCATGCTTGCCACTGCCGCTTCGGAATCTTTGATGCTGCTCCTTTTTGCGGGGGGCAATCCTGCCCTCGGCAGCGGCATACGACTCCTCCTCTGCCTCAAACCCCTCGACGAACTGCTCAGCTGTTGCTACTGTTGTAGTCGTTGACCATAATCATTATCCTCCTCTGACATTCCGTTGAGTGTCGCCATGCGGGGCTTGTTCCCGGACCTGGTCGCATCCACGTAAATGGCATTCGAGTTGCTAATGACCGGGGTGAGGTCTACCGAGCCCTGTCGTTTGTGCATTACGTGGACATTATTTCCGGTGGAGGCCCGCGCGGGGAAGGGGGGGTTGGAGCCGTCGGGGCGGCCGGGAATCCGGGGAGACGATTGCTCCCATCGGTGCTGACGAGATAGCAAGATTGCCATTCATCACTGCCTTGCTGCTGGTTGCCATTATTCTGATTGTCCTTCGACATGCCCGACGACCATGGCTCTCGCATAAAGTGTACCCATCCAAGACGAACTCGAACGGCAACGTGAATGGCAGCTGTCGGGGGATCGCCGGCTCCACGGTGGCGAGGAAGTCGGGCTTGACTGTTGGATTCCCGGGAGATGGGGATAGTAATATGGTTGTTTCGTTCATCCTGCCTGGTCCGATAGCGATAGCGATGCCTCAACTCCCAAAGCCGAGCACGCACGGAGCACGGAGCTGACACTGAGCAAATAATAATAATGAGTAATGAGCCAGCGCGTTCGAAATTCGCACTACGAAGCATGTGAATATTTAGGGGGGCGTCGACCCGCCAAGCGGTTCTAGCCCCCGTTTTGCCCCCTTATTGTCCACGCTGCTACCCAATGTATCACACGACAAACCCACAAGCTCCCAACAGCACCAAAAACGATCCGCACCACGAGCGTGCTTCTTTCTGCCTCCCCTGGTCATCCAAAATGACCATTGATGTATTGATGGATGTGACAACTCCAATGATTTCCCAAACCTTAGAGTTAGATCACCGCCCTCGCTCTTTTCCTTGACAAAAGACCTTGGCATCAAAATGATGACTCCTGCATCAACCTCTTCAATGAACGCAACCACGACTACATCCACGGCCAAGTCATCACCACTCCGCCACCGCCATCAAGCCGAATAGAATACAATGGCCAATCACCAAGACTGAGCCAACAGCAACAGCAGCAACAAGCAACAAGCAATACCCTCTCAACACACTCAACAATCAGCTACGAAAGGGGGTCTCGCTCGGGTTTATTGTTGCATTTTTCAATTTTATCCAACCATTTTAATTTATTTTTGTTAGACATTGAAGTGAAGGAGCTTGACGAGAAGGAGGAAGGGGCTTGGTGAGGAGGAAGGAGAAGGAACAGGAGTACAACTGTGCTGAGGAGGAGGTGCATACGATGGGGAGGGTGCTGAGGAGGATGAGGCGGAGGAAGAGGAGGATTGTGGTATGATGGCGCGTGCGAGGAGGAGGAGAGCAAGGCGATGAAATGCGAGGTGATAAGAGGAGAAGCAAGGCAAGCCGGAGGAGAGACGCATCTCAAGGAGGAGCAAGGCAAGGCAGAGGAGAGGAGGGGTGACAGGAGGGCAGGAGGGGTGGCAATGTTGAACCCCCATGAGGAAGTTGTAGGAGCGAGGATGAAGGAGGAGGATGAGCGAGCAAGGATGAGGTCGAGGAACGAGCAAGGAGTGATGAGAATTGAGAGAGGACAGGAAATCAAATAATAAACTAAAATAAAGCTGGCAATTGTAGAGAATACATCAACTAGATTTGATTTTCTTACTGTGTCAATGAATTTCATACT
>JALLOZ010000960.1:0-10089 GCA_036939875.1 Thalassiosira pacifica
GTATTTTGTACTTTTTTTTAACAATACTTTTAAAAATAAATCCTAGTACTTTTTACTTTTCAGTACTTTTAAAAAAAATATTTTAAAAGTATTTTAAAAATAAGTACAAAATACGATTTTTGTTTTCATTTTAGGCCAGTACTTTTTTAACAATACTTTAAAAAAAAGTTTGCATACTTTTTTTAACAATACTTTTAAAAATAAAAGTAAACAATATTTTTTAAAGGTACTGAATGCTTAAAAGTACAAAATACGATTTTGTATGCTGGTTTGGATGAGTCCTTATTTTAAAGTACTTTTAAACATTTTTGTCCTGTATGCATTTATGATCACTTTAAACAAACATCTCAGTACTTTTCCCCAACGGGATACCTATGAGGAATAGTTGGTGATGTTTAGCGGGTGACATGGTAGGACCATCTTTTTTGTCCGGAATTAGCACCATCATGCTACCCATATACCACTTGGAGGTAAATTCAATGTCGGAAATTATTTTCTTCTTGACGGGATACCTACATGGAATAGCTGGTGCATTTTATTGGGTGACATGGTAGGCTGATGCATTTTTTGCCCCGATTAAATTATCATAATAATGCCTCAATTTCTTTATTATATTAAGATATGATGGGCATCCATTAGTCACTAACCATTGTGATAAGTCATCTAATTCACAATCGAATGCTATTATGTGTTCATTTCCTCATTACATTAAGGTAAGTTGAACATAAAGCTGATATTGATCTTCAAGCCAAACTAGTCATCACTACTATTGTTTCCCTCATCATCCATGCTAATGCCAAAGGTATCAACAAAATCCTGTATGATGGAACGATCCTTTTCCTTCATCTTACTTTTTGATACTCCTTTCACCCATTTGTTGAATGTAGGTTTTGACATGAACAGTTCACTGTCTTCCATTGTTGTCGCATGTTTCACAAGAGCCTCCTGCCATTGATTTGCATTCTGTTTTTTTACTTGATTTGTCATTTTCATTGCCTCTTTCATTTCACTCTTTAGAGTTTCCTCGTCTCTCTTCCAGAGTTTGATTGGCTTCTTTTCAAATGTCATATCAGTCCTATCCTCTTCCTGAAGCTCCCTGCTATCTTCAGTTGCATGGTGCATGCTCAATATCTCCGCTGTTTCCTTCTCAGTTGACCTCTTGATCAACTCCTTGCGTTTCTTTAAATGATCCTCTGTTCTATCCATCTCTACAACCAAATATTTGCTTGCCTCATTCAAATTGTTGTAACGATACCAAAAATATGTTGCAGGTTCTTGAAGAGCGGCCTTCATTTTAGTCACTATATTCTTGTCATTGTTGAATGTGCCCTCCAGCATCTGATTGTTTGATGCCAGTTTCATGTCCCTTTCCTTCTCAATCATACTAACCCCTGTTCTTATCCATAGAGGCAATCGGACCACCCAGTGCTTGTGTAGGTATTTAGCAGTTGCGGGTGATTGAATAAAGTTGGCTATTCCACCTTCTCCACTGAACGGCAGGTTTACTTTGAAGGAAAACCCATCAATACACTGTGGATCAGAATTTCTATCCATATCAAATGGATGATAAACATATACAACTTCAATGAGTCCTGTCCTGGTTTCCTTGTCCTTTGACTTCAGATACACCATTGAACAAGATAATCCATCTACAATCTCCTTCACAATTTCATTGGCAAGATCGCCGCACCTCGCGCATCTAAATGGAAATTTATATTGTTGCATTGCTGAGCATCCGGTTCAATCCAGGATTAGTTTCATTGCTGCCAGTAGGAACAGATTTGGACTTGCTTGACTCTCTTTTCTCTGCTGAGGGTTTGGCATGATCAATCGAACTTTTTTGCGAGTAACTGTGGGATCAATAGCCTTCATCAAGAACAAACCCTTCTTTTGCATCAACTCCTCCTTTATTGCCAAAGACAATTTAGGAAGAGTTGATGTGCCACCAGTATCAGCGTTTAGGTAGAGTCTTCTCCTTCCTCCTTCTCTTTTTCCTTTCCTTCTTCAGAAGATTTGAGTTCGTTGAACTCGCATCGCTTCTTTCCAAGAGTAGCTCCCTTCTGAGCTTCTTCTAAAGTCTTGTCCCGTCCCGTTTCATGTTCACTCTCGTAATCAGAGCCAAAGTCACTATCCATGTTGCGACTAGCGTCCTTTTGCTTTCCGTCTGATGGAGCTATTTGAACACCAGCATTATTCTTTGGACTTGTTGATGCGAAATTAGTATCAGGTGCATCAGTGAGACGGTCTGATGTCTTTTCTACTCCTGCCCCCCTTACTTGTTTTTTGGTGGAGCTTGATTCAAGTTTTTTGCCATGTTTAACTTCTTCAGGCGCCAAATCCATGGCTGTGCTCTCCTTACTCCCTTATTTATTTGTTGGAGGTACAGTACCCTCTTTCTCCACTGGATCAACATCTAAAGCTACACTTGAAGGCATCTTGATTACAGCAACAATAAGTGATCAATGTCAGGATATACAACCTTAGACGCTTGATCTATCGGTGATGAGATAAACGGCGCTATGAACAATTGACACGCAAGTCCCCTACTATCCTTACAGATAAAATGGCGCAGTCACTCGAGCTAGTTCACTGTAATCTTTATCGGTGATTTCACAATTGTTTTGGGATGATAACACTGAAATAAAAACTGATTGATGACAATAATGGATATCTATAATTGTAGAGAAGAATGTAGTACTGTATTTAGCAAATGTTGTATTTGAAAAATGAAGGAAGGCATAAACGGAATTGTGTAGATTAAATTTACCTTCACGCTCAGGCTTGGATGGCTCGCTCCATTGCATGCATTGGCTGAGGATGTTTGTCCTCTGGGAAGATTAGACAGATCGCAAGAACTTTGGCTAGAAGAGGGCCAGCTACATTGCTTGCTTTAGCGCAAAACTGAATGCTGTTCAGATACACTGTCTGTAATGATTGGGATGTTTTATTAAGGAGCTTGGCTGGACCGCTGGCTCAATCGCTGGTAAGGGAGCGGATTGGAATGCTGTGGGGATGTGGGCTGGCTAAATCGCTGGCTTCGGCGCGATTCTGAATGCTGTTCAGTTATGCTCTCTGTATTGATTAGGGTGTTTTATTAATGAGATAAGCTGGACGACTGGCGTAATCGCGGACAAGGGCGCGGATTCGAATGCTTTTTGGATGTGCTGGGAGAAAGTTGTTGCCATAAATCATCTTCATTCAGAAGAAGATGAGGTTTCTTTTGTTGATGGGTGCAGGATGAGTTGACATGTTGTTTGCTGAATGAATAGGTGGCTGATTGAATGCATCCAGCATCGTTTTGAAGCTAGTGATTTTTGGATTGGGGATTGAAATGATGCAATTGCTTGTTATTTGATAAGCATTTGCATGCAAAAATATCGAAGTGAAAAGTGGTACTAGATTCTATCTTGACCGAATATGCTGCATACATCAAATTGGAAATCGGACTATTATTTTGATAAATATCCCAAATCTGTCTCATTTACGAGCAATAATTCTAATGTAAGTAACAATCGACGGCGCAATGGAGGATTTCTGGGATATTTATTAATCATGAAATGACAGATCTTTTCGGATCTAGAGAAGGTTTTCTATCGATGCAATGGTACTAACTTCTGTCCGGAACGATTAATTTTACGAAATAGATAGAGGTTTTGATATGATCAAGGAGTTGATGCAATGTCGCTGGGAGAAATATTTAATCATGGAAAACACCAGATCCATTATCGGTCAGTGATATCCGGTACTAGCTATTGTCGCTGGGGAAATATTGTTGATGTCTCCAAAATCTTACACAAAATGGGGTGATGGGGAAGCTGTTTCCTAATTTTCAGCGCGACAATAGTTCTTGCTTAGCCAGTCAAAAGCATTAATACAACGTACCTTATATCTAAATCCATGACGCGATTATTTATCAAAAGAGTTAGATAGTGTGAATCTTGCTGTCAATCAAATTGTCATATCAGAACAAAGACGGTATCATCCTTTCGGGCATTTTTGAATAACGGTTTGCACACTCACATGCCTACCATGGTATGATTTCGTAGGTAGAGAATTTATCAGGTACTTAGACAATGTATGCACTAAATATTCTCCATGAGTTAGACAACAGCAGAAAGTCGGACGAAATGAAAGAAACAGGTTGGGAGCAAATAAGAGAAGCCAAATTAGGACACATACCAATTATCATAAACACGCGGACTGTCCGAATGACGTAGCACGACAAGTAAGCGCTGTTGGTTGACATCAATGTGGTTATCAAACCATCTGAAAGACGTTTCTGCGACCAAAGAATCAGATGGTGCAAGAAGCCGCGATCAAGATTTCAGACAGGTCTGTGTGCAGTTTTGAACAACTTTGCAAGCATTTTCTAATATCTATGTGTTTTATGGATACTATATATTGCTTTTTAACGGTATGTAAGTATAATGGAGAAGATGGGCAACAAATATACAACTGGGATATAAAAAAATCTCATAGTGCACCAATCGGACATTTTGTGTTAAAATGGAATCATTGAGACACCATATGAGGATAAAACTATTATTATATCGTCCAAGAGATCCTTAGATTATCTTATAATAATGTGATACAAGTAAATACTAAGGCCCATTATGGTTTATTAAGACTCTGAGAATGTCATTCTAGATCCCATATTCGTCCCATCATATTTCGATATTGATATACAGTTTTTATTTATCACTTAATAAAGATTCTAGGATGGGACTTCATTTATGTAATTAACCTTTGGAATACGATTTCAATTTATATATTGTTGTAAATAGAAAAGACTATTTGATAATATCATCGATTAGACCCATTGAAACCTAATAGAAATGATTATCAATTGATATTAATGTGATAAAGGGACTTTGTAAGACGAAAAATATGGGCATGTAAAATACCATCTAATTAATTTGATTGATAATTTCGATTATGTGCTTATGTAGGTCCTATTTACGGTCTGTATAAGGAAAATATCAGTAAAACAATTCCATAGATGACAATTAAATATCCCATTATCAAAATACTGGGCCCATATTTTCATAAAGAGTCAAAAAATTGGGTACATAAAATCCATATGGGGTTCGTGACAGACTCTGATGAACCTTGTGGTTCTATGGGGGAAGTCGATCAAATTCACCANGGATCAGAATTTCTATCCATATCAAATGGATGATAAACATATACAACTTCAATGAGTCCTGTCCTGGTTTCCCTGTCCTTTGACTTCAGATACACCATTGAACAAGATAATCCATCTACCATCTCCTTCACAATTTCATCGGCAAGATCGCCCCCAAGGAAGGATTGTTTGTTTATGTTGCTGTTGACTTTCATTGCCTCTTCAAGCTTTTCATTCATTTTTTCATCAGACAAAATTCTGATTGACTTTGCCTTTGTTTCCATGAATCTCTTCATATTGTTCATAATTTCGGTAGCTTCGTCAGCACTATAACTGTCTTGGATATCTGAATCCATATCGAATGAGCAACATGGTATGGTGATCTTGGTTACCATTGCAATCATTAGACAAATGTCAACAATTGCAGTTGATATATCATCATATTTGTTGACCCGCACCGAAAGCAATGCCAGCATCTTGCAAAATTGCTTCTCGTATATCTTCACCTCCTTAGCATCTTTATGCCTATCCTTTGACTTGGGCCATGCTGAATGAGCACGGTAGGAGTGTGAGTCACATTCATGTAAAGCACAATTGCTATACTTCCTTTGAACTCCCATTCCCCAGATAGCAGTATCTCTCCAGTCACCAGTCTTTTCAATCTCATCTTCCATCATATTAGACATGCGCAAATAAATGTACAAGCAAACATTTGAGTACATGATCTGTGTAGTGACCTGTCCATCACTCCTTGTTGCCCGGAGAATGCCTGTTTTAAGCTGACCAGCCATGTCTGTATTGATGAGCAATGGCAAACACTTGACACCAGTCGACTCCTCACAGGATTCAAACAAATCTGTCAAAAACCTTGCAACATCTTTTGATGCATTCTTGGTAGCAATCGATTCAGCAAGGTTAACACCCTTCATTTTGAACTTTTTGGGCATGACCTCTATATCCTCTGCATACAGGCATGCATCCGAAGGCTGGATAGCAAATCTGAGAAACTGAGCCTTGTCCTTGTAAGGAGAGGAGTCAAGACCTAGGTTGCCAAATTTGGTAGCATCAAGGTATGCAACGAAACGATCATTTTTTACCATCTCACTCATAATCAAAAGAGAGTTGACTCCCCATAGCCAGATTTTTACCCCGCCATGCCAGTCACTAGCACGTACAATACCGGGACAATCCGTGGACATATCTCCAACCTTCTTGCGTGCTTTCAGATCATGTTTCACAATTGTATATTCTGCTTTGAGAATATTGGCCAATGGATTAGAACCAAGACCTAACTTTTTACGATGTTTCTTTGCTATTTCTCGTTTAAGTTCATAGTTCTGTTGTAACTTTGCTGCAGTGTTGCTCATATTCTTGGCAGCAAATTTCCTAGGAGACATGTTAGAACAGTTGCTCAAGGTTTGCTCTCCTGGACTGACACCATTGTTCTCCAACTGAATAGAAGAAGACAGAAACATGTTATGAGGAGTACAAATTCAATTGAATATTTTTTTATCAATCAGAAACACTCACTGCTTCTCTTTCTCTTTTTCGTACAGATCCTGAAAGTCTTCCAATCTCAACACCTACTGGATGAACGCATCCTCCTCCACAGAACCCCATGATCATTTCAACATCTCCAACAAGTCCCTCTCCTAATAACTTCAATTGAGTATACCGAAATCCCCCATTCCATGTTGTGGGGCATCCTTGAAGATGCGCCACACACTTGCCACTAAACTGAACAACTAATTCAAGAGCCGGCCGCTTCCCTCTTTTCTTTTCTTCTGGTTTTACAAAGGAATTGATCTTGCTGTTGCGATGACTAGGTGCAAAGTGATCTGGAAAATGTTTCTCCATGAGCATATTAAATGCATCTGCTTTCTGTGTGCCTAGGTCACCATTATCATTTGTGACAAATCTAACACAATTCACCTCACCGTCCTGTAGCGTCACATTGATGATCTTCTGCACATCGTTTGTACTAACCCTAGCTCTGATCAGCTTGATGGGATTATAGCAAGTTACTTGAACCCCCTCCACAATATCATCCTTCAAAAAGTGTGGCAGATCACGATGACTAATATTCTTTGTCATTTTTTTCTTGATGGGAGAAGAGAAAGTCACGGCCAAATGCTTTTTTGTATCTTTTTTGGAGGTACCAATATTTATATCACCTGGTTGCTCAACATTGCTTGCAGTCATTCCACATAGTGAAGCAGCATCACAATTGAGATCACTATTGACATGATTGTCATAGCTATCAGAATCACTATTGTTGGAGTAGTGAAAACTGCTGTCATCAGAATCAAGATGATTGGAGTAGTGAAAACTGCTGTCATCAGAATCAAGATTGTTGGAATTCACAGCTGATAGAAACTCCTGCTTTGCTTGGTCAAGCTTAGAACCATTCTCATTGTTGTGTGTTTGAACAATCCCATACTTGCGGACAGCTTCAAAGATCTGATTGACAGTGACATAATCCACACGAAGATAATCATAATGGTTAGAGCCATCATGTACAACACAGATTGCATTTGCTGGAGGAGTGAGGTATGACTTCTCTTGGACATGAAGAGTGACTTTGTCCATTGATTTGTCATAATGGAAGATGTGAGTGCATCGTGCGTTTCGGCTTCCCGCAGTATAAACAACAATTGAATGTTTCTTCATAAAAGAGGCAATAGCCCAAGTATGTTGCAAATCAGCCCACAGACCAAATGGACAGCCATTAGAAAAATTGATTGTTTCATCGTAAATTTTGTCACGGATACGGCTCATGAGACTCTTGAACTTTCCAGTAAATGGCGCAAGGGGTGCGCCATCAGCAGTCTCGGCAGCACGATGGTATCCTTCATCTCCTCGGAACTTTCTCCAATTCAATTGATAATTGCGGGAAAGAAGCCAACGCATCATCTTGATGTCTGTCCGCCACATTGCTCGGTCCTGTTCTCTCTCTTCTTTTGTCCAATGCTTGTTGTCAGGTGGGATTAACCAGTCAAGAAGGCCATGATCCCAGCATCCAAGTATAAGTGCTTCATATCCACAATTGCCATTAGGTGCAGTGCTTATAGGTGTTCCAATCTCCTCAAGTGAGACTACAACACAAAGCGTGTGATCATTAATGAAGTTGTCCAATTTGTTGCGGTTGATGACCCTTTGATTGGGGTTGTTCATAATTGCATATCCATCACGGACTAATTGAGGCCTAGACGTAGTACCACGTGTATCATATCTCCGTTGACCCCGTTCCATCATAATAAAACAGAATCACTATTCAAATAAGTGAATCTGTACTATGAAGCAATGCAACAAATGGCAACATGAAATAAGCAACGATATCAGTTAGAGGCTAATTCAAAAATTGATCTTCCCCGAGGAGGTGTTTCTGTCCCCCACGAACACGCTGATGTGTGGCCAATATTCGACATGGAAACGCGCTGAAATTTCGCAGGTACTCACCTAAGGTACCAAACTAAATGCCCCTGCAATATCAATGGATGAAATGGACGACAACACGCGATAGAGCAACGATATTGGTTAGAGGCTAATTCAAAAATTGACCTTCCCCGTGGAGGTGTTTCTGTCCCCCACGAACACGCTGATGTGTGGCCAATATTCGACATGGAAACGCGCTGAAATTTCGCAGGTACTCACCTAAGGTACCAAACTAAATGCCCCTGCAATATCAATGGATGAAATGGACGACAACACGTGATAGAGCAACGATATTGGTTAGAGGCTAATTCAAAAATCAATCTCTGTAAGGGACCCGGCTCCATTCCCTGTGATCATAATGATGTGTAGGCAATAATTGTGATTGAATCATGCTGAACTTTTGTAGATACTGACCTAAGGTGTTGGATGGATGGATGTATTAAGAAAATAGTTTCAATACCATGAACTTTTATGTTTCATTACCTTTAAACTGCAACGGCAGTACTTTGGTACTTTAAACTTATTTTACACCTTTAAAGAATCAAGTGTTTCGTACATTAAAGGTATAGAGAAAAGAAGTACAAAATACGAAGGAAAAAAGGTTACTAAGGTATCAATCATCTTTAAAGGTACAAAGAAAAAGATTTAGTTTTAAACAGTACTTTTAAAATGTGTTTGGCATATCTTAGTACTTTTAAAAGGTGTTTCGTACTTTTAAAAGTGTCTTTTTAAAAGTATTGGTAAAAAAGTACAAAATACGAATTGAATTATTAAAACTTTAAAAGTACTGAAAAGTAAAAAGTGCTAGGATTTATTTTTAAAAGTATTGTAAAAAAAAAGTACAAAATACAAATTTAAGTAGTAGTATGCGAATAAGTTAAATGATTCCAATGTATCTCTGAAAATAGGTTATTATAATGATTAAGCCTTTTGCTTGATGCTTGACCTCAGCCCCGGCCTCAGTCTCAGCCTCAGAAGATATCAAGGTTAATCTACATTATGTGTACTACGTATATACATACAAGTCTATGACACCAAGTATCCAGGTCTGACTTGTACGGAATTAATGATTCATGGGCTGGACATATCACGCGTTCAAAAATGATCATGTCAAGAATCACCCTCAACATTTTTTCCACAACAACACTGACAATACATCACCATCCACTACCATGGTCGCAACACCCAAGCAACACACGTACATGACCATCAGCCGCTGTCTTTCTTTCCCACAAGATCATCACACAATAAAAGAATGCCTTGGCCTTTGCAAAGACACAGTATCATCCCTGTCTGGCAAACAGATGTGGACCTCACCATTCACCAGGGTTGATTCAAGAGTGGCCAAGTGCTGAGCGACATTGTATCTTGCATTGACCAAACATCCACGGCTCATCACATTTTCTCTGAACCACCACATCATCCTTTGGATTGCTCACAGTGGCTATCAATCAAGATATATAGTGGAATCCAGTAAACAGATGTTATCCACATTTATTAGTTTATGTTTTGTTCCTGGCTTTGTGTCA
>JALLOZ010000961.1:0-10019 GCA_036939875.1 Thalassiosira pacifica
GCTCAAATATACAACAAAGCCATGAGGGCAAATGTATTTTTGTTTTTGGCACGATAAACTAATTCTTGTGAATTTAATTGTATGAAGGAATTGATAGATATCTAAGAGGCAGTCTTACAAGAAGTATTGTTGGTATAGTATACATGAGCGCGTGTGCACAAATAATATGATTGCAATCCTGTTTAAGCTAGTAAAATTAACTAGCATAAAATATATGTGCGGGGCACGTGCACGTGTCGTACAATTATTCAACAATGTGCGTGCATTACCACCAACTATGCTAGGTACTCAAGACTCGCAAGTGGTTGAGCAAGCCCTGTGTGCGATCTAGTAGAATATCGCACGGGAGAATTTAAAAACAACCAAACGGCCTCCAATGGCAAAAAGTTGGCCAAATCTTGTGGCCGGAAAGGCATGATTAATTAGATTTCTCAAATTTAATTTATTCAGATTTCGTGCAGTCTCTACATAGTCAAACCACCAATTTCATCATTTTTTTCCAGATGGACTATTATACAAGTTCCTATGCACAAATATATCATTGACAAAATAGAGTCTGATCCTTGATTAGTATTCTGAACCATGGTTTTGCTATTGTACTCCTAGCTACTAGGTACCTAAGTTTTCGTAATATTGGTCTACATGGCATGTCATAAGGTGCAGGTCATTGTTCTTCGGAGTAAGTACCATATGTACATTAGTCATAGAAGGATACCAACCCCCCAACCCAACATCATTATCTCTTTATCAACATATTCCCAAAAAATTGGGAATACCTACCTTACTTACTTTGCCAAACTATAGATAGCCAAAAAACGTACATTGACCAAAACTCCCGCACATGCCTAGAAAGCTAATGAGTAGGGCTTTAACTCTATGTAGAGTTGTACCTACTTTCCTTCGAATCTTCTCATCAGTAATGAATGTCAAAGTTGGACAATTTTTGTTTTATTTCATTGAAATGGACATGGCTGGTACATTCAATTCCTACAATATGAGTACCAAAGATCCCTGTATAATACCGTAATCCTACGTAACAGATATTTCAATTGAAGCTCTTGCTTTTGATTGTTTTGAAATCAACAGTTTCCACATGTCATCATCACCTCATGATGGTACAGAGGTAGCATAGATCACTTCCATAAACCCACCAAGGTTTGAATCTTGGAAGGTGAACCGTGGTCTTATTCACTATCTGGCCACTTTTGAAGCAAGATAATATCGTGTGCTGTGTGATTTTTGATGTTCCATATCAACCTCTGAAAGCCAACATCCGTAACTAACAACAATATGTTAGTACCCAGCAATGATTATGACTAATGGGCAATGATTTCTTACTAATCCAAAAATATGCATCTTTATTAGTTACATCCTGTCATTACTAGCAGTATGGTAGTATTAAGAAGTAATAATATCTTACTATATTGCAATAATATGTTACTATCTAGTCTCTGTACATTTGTACATTTTGTCATAATTTTTGAGATTATTGATCTAATGCTGTACATGTTTACTTAATATTTCACATAATAATACTGTAACGGTAGACAAGTACAGTTTTTTGATCAATTTTGTAATCGATTAAAGAAACAACAAACTAATAATCTTTTTGATCCATTTTAAATAGTGTTTCAGTAATAGTCAATCATTTCTCAGCAAGAATTTGACTAGATCAATTAGTCATAGTAATTGCTCATTAGTAATCTGGTCTCATTGCTACCTGATTACAAAAATGATATGGCTTATCATTCCAAACCTACCATGTCAACCACACAAAAATTGACACCATCCTTTGTCACTCCTTCGTCCTTCATCACCATGCCAATTGCATCACCCAGCATCTTGGCGTGCGCCATCCATCCATTCCATAGGTACGTTACCACCGTGCCGCATTTTAGTCATTGCGGTGCAGCGGGTGCTGTGTTGCCAGCACTCAAGCGCAACGCGCTGGTCAACAGCATCAACGTCAACATTAACTAGACCAACAACAAGCCATCACCTTGGGTGAGGGCAATCCTCCATCCTCCTGACAAAGTCTTTCCCCGACCTGAAAATGCAAGTTACTGTGTCTTGTTTTTATTTTAGGGCGTCAATATTCTGACTGTATATTCCGGGTGGGCAGCCTAGATCCCACGATACCGCGACCACGGCAGAAAATTGACACCCTTTTTACACGTGTTTACATTTATTTCTCTGTTTATATTTAATTTTATGAGTACACCTTCCAATTTTATCCCATGGATTAAGGGAGAGGACAAGTGTGTTGGAGGAGGCAATGGGCGGGGGAAGTTTGGGTAAATGGAGGCGGCAAGCAAGGAAATTTTGAGCGGCGTCGATTGGGCGGAGGACAAGGCGGCAGCAGCGGGGAAGTGAGTATTTATATGTGGTGACAGGGAGGTGAGTAGGAGTATTTTTTACAGGCGGGGGTCTTTGTGCTCTTTTTATCTTTTTTATCTAATTGTTTTGTTTCAATTTTATGTTTGAAATGAAGGTAGAGAACACAAGCATAGATGAGGTGAGTGTTGGGATGTGTCAGTTGGTGGGAGGAGGTAGCAGCGACAAGCAGAAGAGGTGAGTATTTGTAGGTATTGGGCGAAGGACGAGGCAGCGGTGGGGAGGTGATTATTAGTATGTGGTGGTGGGTAGGTGAGTATTTTTGTAGGCCGCGGTGGCGAGCAAAGGTGATGGCAGAGGAGAAGGAGGTGAGTATTGATAGGCGGCGGCGTGTCGTGGGTATTTGTCAGACTTGACGAGAGCATTGAATGGAGGTAGTGGCAGCGGAGGAGGTGAGTATGGTGTGCCTCCGTTGGCGTGGGGGAGGTGAGTATGGTGTGCCTCCGTTGGCGTGGGAGGGGTAGCGTTGAAGGGAGTACTGGGAGGTAGCAGAGGAGGTAAGTTTTGGGAGGTGGCGGCGAGGGAGGTTTTTCTCACTCATTTTGTTTTCTTTTGTTCACAGGGACAGGAGGAGGCCACAATTGGGCACAGGAGAAGAGGTGAGTGTTGGGATGTGGCGGGGAAAGTTGTGAGTATCGGGAGGCGGCAACGGCAAGGTGAATGTCGGGAGGCAGCGGCGGCAAGATGAATGTCGGGTGGTGGCGGGAGAAGCGGCAGAGGTGAGTATCAGGAGACGCTCGCTGGAGGAGGCGATGAGTGGGGGAAGTGGGTACGAGCGGAGATGTGATTGGGCGCGGGCAGCATTAATCGGGATATTGTTACCAAGCGTGGGCAGAGGCAATGAGTGGCGGAAGTTGGCCCGGGCGGAGGCAAAGGTGCCTGGATAAGTAATGTCATTGTTTCTTTTCGTTTTTAAATCTCAACCTTTTGTTTAGTTTGAACTTGACAGGCGATAGGAGCAGATGACAAGGATGCTGGAGATGTCTGGGATAGGGAAAGTGGGGCACAGGAGGTGGGTGTCGGGACGTGCCAGCGGAGGCTGGTGGAGGTGGAAGGCGAGTCTTGGGACATGCCGGCACAGGGAAGGTACTATTGGGATGAGCCAAGGGAGGCAGGTGGAAGTGATAGAGGAGGTAAGTGAAGTGAGGCAGCGGTGCAGGTGTGGGGGGGATCTGGCGGAAGAGGAATTACGTGTGGGGGGATGGATATTTCAGATAAGGATATCCATTTCATAGAACATGATAAAATAATTAATCTTGTTATTGACAATATTTCATTGCCTGGTTCAAATTTAGTGTGGAATAGTAATGCACTAGTAACAACGATTGGCGTTATGCGCTATAATAGTATTGCATATCAATGGTAATGATAAACTATTGCTGTGTTATAATAGTCAGTTGTAACTGGGAGGGGTGATAAATGACTACTGTAGCAGTAGTTATTTTTTGCGCAAGTGTTAATAATGTGATTACTACAGTAGTCATATAATCTATTAGTATGTACTTGACTAAAGATACAATATGTGAGAACTAAAAAAATCATTACTGAGTAATCAGTGTTGGCTTTCAGAGGAAACAAAAAATCCCAGATGGAGATACGAATGATGTCACCCCCAATCCCTGAATCCCTCTGAGCTGTGGCTATTTGTTGATGAATGCCCAAAGTATCATAATCCTTGACCATGCAAATAAAAAGCATCCCCATTTTGGGCTTTTATCATATCCTCTAGTATATAGCAAGACAGATCACGAAATTGGTGGTACCAACATTGTAGGTATTGATGACATGATCAATATCCTCCACCACAGAACGTGACTCCTTGCACTCGGTTGCGCTTGCTTTCTTTGTGGTGACACAGAATTGGGAGAAGTTGAAATGTAGCTGCTGCAAGAATGTATCATTGTATTTTAGTATTTTGTAAAAACTATAGATCTTGCCTTGTCCATTCTTAAAATGATCAGTGTCAAAAGTTCTGAACGTACATAAGAAACGATGAGTCCAACTTCACAGGCTGTTTTGAATATTTAATTGGCGTGGCACGGGCGCATCATTTCTGCTCAGCTTTCTTTTTGGCACATGCTACCACCTTCTTGGACATGAGTGCTTTGCTGTCGCTTTTGTTGAAGATATCATTGTCTTCTGCGTCATTGTCTGATTCCTCTTCAACCTCATAGCCATTCTTGTCATTATTGTCATCAGCAGCGTCGTCTTCTGCATTGTTGCCTGATCGCTCTTTGATCTTGTTGCCGTTCTCGTCATCATCATCATCAGTGGCATCGTTGATATCCATCAAATCTTCATTGGTACTTGGAGATGGTGTAATGATCCGAAGAGCGTTATCTGTGTTTGCGGCAGTGGCGTAGCTTCCTCTTCAATGATGAAGATGAGATGATCTCCTATTCAAGATGAAGCAATATCGGTAGGATCATTACCATTGTTGACACCACGACAAGCAGGAGAAGGTACCGACAAATCCTTGGAACAAAGCTTCTTTTTCTGTAGAGATGGAAATCCCTCCACAGAACTATCACGACTTTGGCGACGTGAGATGATGTCAGCATAGGAGAGAGCAACCCAAGCTGCACCAGGGAACAGGAGAGTTGGTGACAACCTTCTGAGAGTCATGCTGAAGTTTTCCAAGGTAGTTCTTATTGCCTAGGTAAAACTTTGGACAAGAGCGAGTATCATCCATTTTATTATATTATATGGCATGATTTTTGTGATCAGAACACATGCAATCAGGCAGGAATACAATCTGGAACAGGTTCTAGGTAGATAGCACCTAGAGCTCCTATGGAGGAATGCCCTCTTTTTGTGGTCTATTTAGGACTCCCACGTTTATGGCGACACCTGTTAGTGTGAGTCAAGGCAATTTGAGGTGACAAGTTTAGGTGAAACAATCTCCTCGACTTGCCCCCCAACTCAGCCATATCCACCCCCCAACTATGCCACTCTATTGTCTGAAGCCAGATAGATGTGATGTTCATTCTGGAGCATGCACAGTAGCCTTTGTGAATAGGATCGATCACAGAATTTCCTTTCAAGACTAATCTGGAGATCAAGAATATCAACCCAAGTAAAATATTGTTCCTTTATGTATTGTTCCTCCTCTGCTGTTAGTAATTCTTCCAAGGTCATCTCATCTCTACCATCTAATTCATCTATTTGAGGGCCAAGGTCATGGCTATCCTTCAGACAGGAATATTTGGAGTCAATTACATATGACATCTGTATAAGGGTGAAGGAGTAAGACACTTTGAAAGGATAAAAGCTCTTTTTTGGGTGGCGTGATGACTTAGTGAATCAGAGATTTTACCCATGACAAGGTATGTGTGGGGTTCAAATGGTTTAACACCATAGGATCAATTTGCTTTTGTGGTTGTGAAGGACCCCTTATTGGCTTCATCTCTGACAATGAACCCAGCAATGGTACTAGCACAGGATTTTGCATACTTCATCATTGATTGGTGTGAAGTAAATGTCATTGATATGTCAAAATATTGTATCATTGGTATTGGTGTCATTGTTATGGGTGTCATTGGATACTCCGGGAGGATGATTTGGTCCTTATGGCTGGTGGATTGGTAGATTGGGGGTCAGATATTATACACTATATATGTGGATATTCGAGGAGCAAATGCTATGAGCAAAGAACATCATGGGAGAATATGCTAATGCTATTGAATGGCAATAACCGTGGTGGTACAATAGTTGTGAACATGGATGAGTTGTTATCATCAGATGTTGCAGGAGTTGTGGTGAGTTTTGTCCTTTCTTAGATATGAATAAGAAGGCGTGTACATTATTTTGGGGGGGGTTGTCAACATGAAGTGTAATAAATGAATACCCCAATACTAAGGCAGGGGCAACTTAATATGAATTTCAATACCCCCCACCATATTTCCATTTATAGGCTTTTGACTCCCAGCGGTGATTTACCCCCAGTACTAACTAGTGCTAACAAAACCATTTGTATGGTTGCTGATGCAAACCAATGCGATTGAACTGTTGAGTGTTTATAATGAATGACACATACACTCAAATGTAGACTGCAGCAGAAATAGAAATAGTTGTCAATTCCAAATTGATTGAAAATGAAGCTCTGATTTGGTAGCCATTGTATCCGTTCGGGGAGTTTGTTTTAATTGTATTGATCACAGGATGAGAACTTGATCTATGATCCTCGGTACAACATTGTGTTGCGTGTTGACGTGGACTTCAGCGGAACTAGGGTCGGCCATTGATGCCAGCTTGATGAGGAAATGACAGAATTGTTATCCCATGCTATTTGCAATGGAAGGTGGGACATGATGTTTGTGTTGACATCTCAGAACTTTTGACCCCTAATAAACTAAGAAAGAGTCACATGTGATTTGTGAGGATGAACAATCCATCACGTGATGTGATTGTTTGTTGATTGTGCACAAGGGATAAGTGAATGTAGGTACGAAAGTCAGACTATACGTGATAACTACGCGTGGAGACAGAATATAACAGTAATAATATAACATTTATCAATAAATATGTTTATTTTCGGAATTGATTTTGTAATTTAGAGATATAGATTTTTGTAATTTCACTTATACTTAATCCTCCAGTCCCAGGAAGAAACACGATTGGGGGCTCGCCCCCTAAAATTCCCGGCGGCGAAAAAGTGGCGAACATTTTTGCCGATTTTCGCCGCAGCGATGGCAATTTCGCTGTGGCGAAAACATTTTCGCTGATTTTCGCCGGCAGTCTGCATGATATATATATATGGCGAAAAATATTTCGCCGTTTTCGCCGCGGCGAAAATCGACTTCGCCAGGCGAAAATATTTTCGCTGCCGGCGAGGCGAGATCGCCGCGGCGAAAACATTTTCGCTGCTTTTCGTCGCGGCGAAAAATCTCGCGGGGTACCTACTTGCAACAACCATGATTCAAGGCGGCGGCGGTAGCGGTAGCATTAACTCGGACATGAATGATTCTTCAGAGCTGGAACGCATTCAAAGAGAATGTGCATCCATGGTCCAAAGCCTCAAGGTTCTCCACGAGGAAGAGAGGCAGTTACGCGAAGCCAATCACATCTTAGCTCAACGGGCGGTGTCGATGGGATGCACGGCGGGGTTGGATGGAGGAACGAGGCGGGGAGCGCGGAGGAAGGCAGCTGCCAAGAAGGCCTCGACCACTTCAAAACCATCGGTAGACGGTTCTTCTAAGGGGGCGTCAACATCTCCAAAGAAATTGATAGACGATTCTCCTAAGAAGTCGGCTGACAAGCTGTTAGCTGAACGCACTTTGTTCACACTGTGAATACTACTTTGTCACCTCTTGGTGCAGTGGAATTATGAGGAGAATTTTCTCAGGGAGGGAAATGGAAAAATCGAATGCACTGGGGGAAAGATCAATTTAAGACGGAGCAGCTATTTCACGTGATGAGAATCCATGACATTGAATATCCAATGATGAATCAACTTCATCTGCTTTTCGTATTGTACGTTGCAACCAATCGAGGAGAATGATTTGCCCTCTGCTACCATATTTACACAACTTCGATGGTGGGAATATAATATGATGATCAAATTTCTAGATTAGCATCAAGAGTAATGTGCATTCAACTTCCCAAGGAAAAAGACGAAATATCAACTTCATTTCATCCCACAATAAACAATTCATCAAATGACTGTAAACTATTTTCATTTTTATATTCAGAATATTGTATCTTAATGATCCGCCCTCTGCTGTCTAAACAATATTATATGGTGGGAATGTATGGTAATAAAAGTTCTAGGTTATCATCAAGAGTGATGAGCAATCAACTTCCCAAGAGAAAAGATGAATTATCAACTTGATTTCATTCACCCCACAATAAATAATCCATAATACTTCGTCACAGACTGACTCTAAACTATTTTCATTTTTCTATTCAGAATATTGTATTTGGTTCTTTATTGCCTCCTGGGCAACATCATGTCTATTGCACATGAACCAAGCGTGAAACCTGGACTTTGGCAGTTTGGTGTCTTGGCCCACAACATAATACTGTTCATTTAAAATGAATCATTGTCTGTCTCTCTCGGACGTTTGTTCAATTGAGAGCCATATTATTCACAACCAACCGCGTTCTAGAGTGATTTGTACAATCTTCTATCCAACAGTTATCTAGTTATCACCTTCTCCGAACTTATCACGGAAGGTATTGATCCCAGATCCACTCTTCACACACGCTGCGCTCTGTTTGGACGTCCAGTTTTCATCATTCTCCCTTACATATTTGTCTATCAATTGTTTTGCAAAAAACACCGGGAATGTGTTGTTTTAGATGAGAATAGCTGTAGATTGGAAATGGAAAAACAATCAAGTATGAAATTATTGAAGCCTTCATTCAGAATGTCTTACCCTGTTTGATGAGATTGGAAGTCTTCTGCCTCGCTTCCTTAGCCTCCTTTGCCTCTCTTTGTCGCTTCTTCTCCATGAGCAACCGTGACTTTTGCTTTTCCGTCATACGTCCAATCGTGGCGCTGCTACTACTACTCGCCGTAGAGAGAGTGCTGCTCTGCTGACGAATGATTATGCCCTCTGGCGTCTTCTTCTCCTCTGAAAATGAAGACTTCTCTTTTGGTACCAGCATTTCAATCGCATTGTTCAATTCTGCCAATGATGCTTCCATATCCGAGACAACTACCGTTTTCGAAAAGCGTAAATATTCCTCTCCTTCTTCCGTAACCACTGCGAATCCCAGTGCCTTCATGTAGTCCAAAGCAGACGGACAGGGAGTTATCTTTGCCTTGACCTTTTCGTTCGAAAGTTTCAGCTGACGATACTTCGGATCGGCATTCTTTTGCGGGTCTGCGAGGTTTTTCACCACGATGCGTAGCGTTTTGAGACAGGCGACCTTTTGTTCCTTTGTGGCGACGGCTTTTGAGTCGAGGATGAGGTGCTGGAGGTGCATACCGGGCGTTTCTGCGAATGACATGATGTGGCGGTGGTGGTGGGTATTAGTTAAAGTGAAAGGCGTCTACAGGCAATCTGGAGGGTTCAACGAGGTGGTTATATCTGGGTTTCGTTATGACGTTATGACTGGACCGTGTTCTGGCTAGGATTCGAGGACGGGATTGGCAGGTGGGCAGTGGGCACTGTAGACGATAGGATGGAGATGAATCACGACAAACGGAAGAACGGAATGGGGATGGAGGGCTGATTTATCTAGCTTTTGCCAGGCTTTTGTTCATCATTCCTGCATCATTCATCATCATCGGCATCGTCGTTCGTCGTCATCTCATCGTGCGATTCAAAAACAAAAAGAAGCAAGCTACAAGAAGACAGAAGAAGAACAGAAGGAAAAATGAAAAATACGACCGCCCGCCGCGACATGACGTGGCGGCGGCCGCTGAGGCTTGAGTCGAGTCAACTACAAATTGGCGCGCCTCCATCCTCCATCGCCCGCCGGGCGGGCATGCATCCCCCGCAAACCGCAAACATCACATGTCATCATTCATCATCATCATGCATCGCATCACGAGCATCAACATCACCATCAATCTCTTCATCTTCATGATGAACTAGAACTAGATAACTGCATCAATCATATTATCTCTGTTCGTGTTGGCTAGCGGCATTATTAATCTCAGCAGTGGACACACAACT
>JALLOZ010000962.1:0-10014 GCA_036939875.1 Thalassiosira pacifica
CGGTCAGAAAAGGCGTTATTTCCTGCAAGCTGAGCGTAAATGCATTGCCCACATCGAGAGACTGCCAAACAAGATGCTGTTTTTGGGTGGGGGTTGGCGGCGGAGTAGGCTACAACAAAGACACAAAGGCGTGTTATTCAATAAACTTGCGAAAGTTAGATTTTTTTCATGAGCAAACTAACTCACCTTTTTGCACACCATTCCTATTGTGCTTGAATGTTCCTTGCACGCACCTACTGACCCCCTGTCATAGTCAAGAAATACCCTACCATCAGAAATAGCCTACAAAAAACAACCACAAGGTGTGTAATCCCAATCATTTGCATGAAATTCATTGTATATAGCACCTGCTTCATCAGCTGCTGCTTGGCATTCACTTTCAGAAACTTCAAGGCAATTAGGGCACTTGGGGCCTTTCAAGTCCTTACGCAATTGGAATGCAGTGTTATCACATGTCGGGTTGCAACGACATACGTCAGGGAACTCGTCTGTAACAAAAGAGCAAGCGTCAGTCTCTGAATACCCATGATTCTTTTGCACCCTGGTAATTCTTGATCCACATGTATAGCTCCCACCATCGTCAGTTGCGATGCTGTCCCATACTTGCTGAGTGCATCTGTTACAACTGCAGTGTGACGGATTTGAGCTAGTCACGCACTTGTTGTTCGAGCAAATTAATCCATCATGGCATGCATCGTTATTGGATCCGCAGCCAGCCTCTCCCTCGCGACACTTACAGTCCGATGTACAAGGACTATTGATTAACATGTTCCAATCCCTGACGATTCCTCGTTCGCATTGGTGAAGAAGTTTTAGTTTCTTGATATCCGTGTCTGATGCTCTGACACGCTGTCCAATCTGGTTGCCTGTTTTGGGTACAATTGTTTGAGTACCAGGTCGCGCAAAATCACCTGAAGAGTAGTGCATGATCGAGCCATAGTCATATGGGCTTCCAAGCGTTTGAGAAGTATCTTGTCTGCGGAAGTTGTTTTCTTTCGCCCTCCTGTCCTTAATATTTTCCCACAAAATGGTCACATACTGATCCCTATCTGGGCGTGTATGCTCGTGGTGGTATCCCATTGCATGCATAAACTCATGCTGAATTGTCCCTGAGAAGGACATCAAACATTAGACAGATAAGAGAAAGAGGTTCCAAAGAAAAGCAACATTCCTTCGACCAATTCCAGTAAAGACTTCATCATGACGCACCTTGTCGCATACACCTAGATCCAAGATTGAGCTGTTGTGGGCCTCCTATTTTGCCTATGTTGGACGAGCAACTGCTAGTGGCACGTACAACTTCAATGTAGTGCCCTTGGTTTGAACGTTGAACAAATTTGAGGGATCCCGATCTTTCCTCGAGGTCATCCGATGCGCTTCTGGTGCTACCCCTTTCACTGCCACTGAAGCTAGAGCTAATGGTGTATGGGACAATGGCCCTGCCAGAGCTTCTGTCCTTCCAACGAAGATTACTATGAATGCTCAGAGCACGGCGCTTCTCGGCTGAGCTTTTGACAGGTGTGGGCTCCTTCTGCCCAACAAAAGATGCATTCAAGATAGAACAAAAGGAAGTTTTTGCTTTGCAGTTAGGCAAAGCAGTCCCAAAAATAGATGAAATACTATAAAGGCACAACAAAAATGGCAAACTTACCATGGCTGAATTGGTATTAGTATTATTCATACTAACATTAGTACCATGGCTAGCATTTTGAAGTTCAATATGCCGGTATAATGACGTCCCATCCTTGGCATTTGATTCGTCTTCAGCTGGAGTCTCATTTGATTCTGCCGTGTTGTTGTCATAGGGGGAAGTGAAGTCCACAGCTCCACGTAGACCCTGTGTGGCGTAGATATCACACACATCGAAAAATCAAATAACTGTAAAAAGTTATGCGGACGAACTCAATAATAAAACAGATGAGAATGTGGGATACTTACTGCAGGATTCGCAATCACATGGCGTTCCTGATCAGAAGCAATAGAAATGGAGCATGCTGGACTGAGAATGGCGATGGCAATGAGGATTTTCATGCTGATTGTAAATCGCACCAAAAATAGTGTATGAGAATAAGAGTATGTGATGTTTGTGGTTCCCAGCGATTGAGATTTTTATGGCAGAAATAGATAGGGCGAGTACACATCTTGACCATCACGGCACAGACTGTACGATTCATCTTCGATATCATGGTCTTGGCCTACTCTGACTGGTCTTGAACTTCCAATCTTTGAAGTTATTGATTTACATGCTCTTGTCAAGACTTTTTTACATTAAGCAGAAACATATCATCTCAAAGTGAGAAATTCTTGATCTTGATTGTTTTTTCAAAGTTCCAGGTCTTGATCTGTTTGCAGTATCTCCAAACTAGGACTGCACCCCTTCTGCTCGGCATCTTTACTTGGCCTACCTTCTCTGGCTAATCTTGACTTACGAGGCTTTGACGTGGTTGGTTTCCCGGCAAGACTTTTGTGCAATGCTATGCGCAACGGGCATGTAATCTTAGCATTTACAGTGTAGTGCTCACAATATGAACACAATACACTGGAGCCATGGATCATTGGCCGAGAATCAACTCCTTCCCCTGTTCTTCGACAACATCGCGTAGTCTTCCCAAACCCAATTCATCTTCGATAATATATTTGCTAATACCAATGCCCAAACATTCCTCAACCTGATCATCACTAAGCGCAGATACCACCAGTCTACTCTTTATAGTTGGGCCCACGACATCCAAATATGAAAGCTCCTCGCAAAGTTGGACCATTTCATCATCGCCAACAATGACTTTACCGTCACCATCATCAGATGGAGAAAGCAGTACGTATGCGCCACCACTGGTGTTATCAATGAGGCTGGCAATTCTTGCAGCAACTAGAACAGGATCCTCTTCGTTGTAGTAGATTTGATCGACAATGGCTATTGATGTCCTACCATTTGTGGCATTATGTGTTCTTGCGAGATCGTTTTCAATGTTGCCCTCGCTTGTATATTCAAAGCATATATTTACATCATTCCGGTTAGAGACGTCGTCAAGGTTCAGTTTGCCATCATGATGCAAGAATATTGTGAATTCTTTGTCAACCGACATCGTTTTATTATTTTGTAAAGAAGCGCCCAACGATTCAATCAGTTTTTGTTGCCCATGACCCTCAATTTCGTTTGGCCGCACCATAATCATCCCGGCAGCACCCAATGTTATTTGGGCGTCATTTATTATCGTTGACAATGGTGTACTTTCTTGCGTATGATTCCATCGGAGGTAGGCTGTCACTTTACTTTCATCATGAATCGGCACGTGCTGACCGGATTGAGAGTCGTAATACGTGCTGGTACCGACGCTTCTGCTGCTGCCTTTGTTGCCGCTGTTGCTGCTCATCCATTGCAATCGGCGTACCGATACGCTGGATCGCTGTGCCAACGTCACCAAACGGCTCAGCATGTTGCATGGTCGTGTTGTTGTTGGTGGTCGTGTTGGTGGTCGTGTTGGTTGACGCTTGACCGACACCAAGCTACACAGAGAAGCTAGCTACGCTACACACATCAACATCATCCAGCAAAATCCGAGGATTTGATGGTGATGGTTTTAGCGATATTTTTTTACTTCCGTACGTACCTTATCTGTGGACCTACCTACTACCTAGCTATCTTCCATCTACATAGAAGTAGGTAGGTATGTCTACTTTTCTTTTTGTGGGCTAGCTAGCTATGTCCACATTATTTTGTCCATGCTGTATCCACTCTGTCTGGACACGCACTGTGTCCATGCTATATCCACGCTGTGTCCACGCTATGTCCACACTATGGCTTGACAGCAACATCAGCGAGCGAAGTGCGCCTTTGTCGTGGATGGATCATTTTGAACGAGGATGAACTTCCATTTTCCATTGCAACTGCAACGCTCCGTCTTCTCCGCCGCTGCGCGCGCCGGCCATCATCCATCCATCATCAGATTGACGATGGTGTCGGCGAGTTGGAGGCGAGTTTCATTTGGGTTTTCTCAACGTTGTTGACTCGCCGGTCATCGCCCGTCGTCAGATTGATGATGGTGTCGGCAAGTTTGTTCCAGTGCAATACAATCATTATAACGGCGTATGAATAGCTCAGTGGTAAGATCCCTAACCTGGAATATTAGAGACCAGACTTTGACTCCTGGTTCCTCGCTATCATGATTGCACACATCAATAGGTTATGAGCCCTATACAAGTTTGGACAATTGATGATTAGCGCTTGATAGTATCGGGGGCTCAGTGGTTGGAGTCCGCTCCCTTTCATCGGGGGTTATCTCATGGGTGTTTGAGTGACTCCGGTGTGCGTGCTTCACCCCCAAATTTCAAGGCTTGGAGGCCCTTGGCGTATGTGCTCCTGTCAGGGACTCTGCTAGTCATCTCGGAGTATCCCCCTGGCACACATATTCTTTTTAGATGTACAATTGACGACTGATACATAGTCCGTGCGCAGGGTATTGGATATCTTGGAGTGCAATACAATCATGCTAATGGTGTGGGGATTGCTTGGTGGTAAGAGCCCTAACCCAGAATGTTAGAGACCCGGGTTCAATTCCTGGCCCCTCACTTTCATGATTGCATGCATCAGTAGAGTTGGAGGCATATTTCAATCTGGATCTTTCTCGATGCCAAATACCTGCCAAAGCTAGCTATATCCACACTGTGTCCATGCTATGTCCAAGCTGAGTCCAATTTTCCTGAGGGACATGACTCACTGTGTCCACTTTGTGTCCATACTCTGTCCATGACCTGTCCTCTTTTAATTTTGGATATAGCTAGCTATCATAATGAAGTGATATGCAAATAGGATAATTATTGCCTAAGTTAGCAAACAGCAAACCATCGGATCTTGCATGAATCATGATGTTTTTGTTCGTACCCACAACTATTGTATTGCACTCCTAGGTATAGATTAGATATACATACCTTACCAGAGGTAAATTCAAGGGAGGTGTCCAAACTGCCGCGTGCACACGTTTCCTTCCCACCATGTTGAACAATCGGTTCATTTCTTTTTTGCTAGCTTTCCCCAACAAACCCCCATGACGACGCGGGCCAACTTGTTTTAACCAGGTTTTGTCTGTGACTGAATCAAAAGGAAGATCTCATGGTTGTCGCATAAAAAGCCGAAACCAATCATTCAACATGGCGGAAAAAAGTACGCGAGCCAGAGCTTAGGCACTTCCCTTAAATTTACTTTTGATGGCAACCGGCGAAATCAATAACTTCATTCAATAGGTATGACCACCCCAGAGATATTGTTAAGGGATGTGTCCAAGCTGTTGTACATGCACCTTTTCTTCCTGACACATCCAGCATGGTCAGTTTACAAAATTAGCTACAATAAAGTATCCCAAAAATCCAAACAGTCTTGCCAATCATTGGTTTGTTGGACTCTTGCGCTGGTTGGCGTTTCAAATTATTCCTACGTGAAATTATTGCGGCATTAAGATTCGATCTGTCTGTTCACACAAATATGAAACCTAGTCTTGTCTCAGTGAGATTTGTAAGTTCCACCTAATACTGCCTAGCACAATTTTAAGCAGTCATGACCAAAATATGATTGTGTCACGCCGTCAAAGAATCCCAACACTGATCGTTCAACGTCGCGGGAAGAAAAAAGTGTGTGCGTGACAGCTGATATACCTCCCTTAAATTTACCTTTGTACCTTATAGCAATGCAGCATTGTAATCAACTCGTGGCACTATGAGGACGGGTCAGGATGGATCGACGGCGGCTCCATCATTTTTTCTCTTTGTCAAATCACTGGAATGATGACCAATGGCAGACAACAGCAATTGCACCCTCTCATTTTGAACTGGGTTACATTTATTGGGTCGTCATATCCGATGGAAATTGTACGCCGATTGACTGGCTTGCAGCACCAAGTAGACAGGTCGGATCGGATGCGGTGCCGCCGCTTTGCCTATTCATTGAAGGGGAGGGTGGATCATCCATGGCGATGTGTATGATGTGTGTAAGAACACTGCATGGGAATACAACCCTCTTGTATACAAAATGTATGGTTTCTGCATGCGTCACTGTGCACCATGACATTGTGTACACACGCACCCCAGACACCCCCCCCCCCAAAGCAACCAATGGATCAACCTGATCTCCAAATGCTTTCAAGAGAAGGAATCCTTGAAAGTGGGTGCTGTCAGATTGTTTCTTGGACACTTTCAAGGAAGACACCACTCCACTGACAAGAAGGGGCCAGTTTGTTGGATGGATGGGTAGGCGCTTGATGACTGATGTCTATTGGCCAGGAAAAGTGGCCGGTTTGACCAAAAGTTCTTTCTAACTTTGTCTGACAAGTATTAGGGTTACTCATCACTTCTGCATCAGGGCTAACCTACACACAAGGGAAATGGATTAGACCCTTTTCTCAGTCTTACACCTGCACTTCCTGTATTATTCGCTGCATTTCTCTCCTGTATTTGGCAACAGCGATTGTCACCATCAACAAATACGGCGAATAAAAAATAAATACAGGAAAAAAAGAAGCCGATTGCAATCATATCGTTTTCCTGTATCTGCATTTTCTTTTGCTTCCCTGTATTTTCAGGAGGGGGGGTTATTGATAGAGTTAATATGATCAATGCGACTATAACCACATCCACAAACAACAACGACAAAATTCAATCCCCCCACATCACGGGATCTATTTTCCATGATGTCTGATATGTGTATCTCTTGGGAATTGAGCTCTGGGAGCTCCAACATGGGCCGTTCAAAGCCTTTCCGTATATGGGAGTCCTTGGTGTCCGTGGAAAATATAGGACTGAAATACAGCAAATAATACAGAAAATGTAAGACCAAGGACTGAGCCTAGCCCTCAATCATTTTGTTCCTGTTCAAAAACAATATTTGAGGGTCAATCCCCAGTTCTCGTGCCGTGTATCTAATGCTGTGTGAGCCATGTTCAGGGTGGTTCAGGGCAGTGCGTATCGTGGGTGAATACTCATTTAAAAGCCTGCCCAATTACATCCCACCGTTAAAAAAAGGCGGGTGGGCACGCGGGACCCAGACGTATGCCACGCTATTTCTTGGTACGAAGTGATGTTGTGTGTTGTGTGACATAAAACGATATCGTACATTGTCTATCTTATGATCTAGGTAGGAGTTCGTACCTACCCTGGTATCTAAAAAAAGCACCCTGACGCCATTTTAGTCATGGTCATTGGATAGGCACTAGCAAAATTGTGATTTTGCAATTATGAGATTCTTGGTGATTCCAATTACAAGAATTTAAAAAAATCCTTTGCATGCTTTTGACTGGTTTTAATCCTGGGTGGATATTTTCATTGAAAAATCATGCCGGCACGCACAAATTCCTACGTAGGATATTTCAGATAAAAAACAGCCCGATCGCATACAGTTGTTCCTCAACTTTTTACAGCAATTTATACTCCATTTTTTTTAGTAGATGGGAACACAGGCACAAAACTCTCTGAACATACCCTACGTAGTAATTAAAAAAACAAGATACCTTGTTCGCTGCTCGTCGTCCCGTGTCGTTGATTGTCACCCTCTACCTTGAAACCATGGCGATGCCATTGCTGTAGTTCAAGGCCAGGGATCTGCTGCTGTGCATCCAATCCCTTCCGTCCGATGCGGTGGGAGGCCTATGAGCATACTGATCCGGGCGGGAATGCCTTGGCGTGACACGGTTTGCCGTTTTGAGAGGGGTGGAGGACCAAGGTCACAGCACTGATTTTCGGCTAAAACAAAATCAGAGGGAGGGGAATGCTTAACGCGGATGCATTTGCGTCCATCGGCAGCAGCTCTGCCACACCATATGGCTTGCAAATCCACCAAACAACAATAGCCTAGCTTTGTTAAAATTAAGATGCTTTTTTAGTTTACTATTAACTATATTTCTATCGCAATAGCATCTCGACAGCGCCGAGATGCTATTGCTCAGTCCGTGGTAAAATCCGATGCGTTACAACATCGCGCTTACCAATCGCCCATAACACGTTGATAGATAAGAGCAGTGGCTTTTATTTGGGCCACTGCTCTTATCTATCAACACATTATGGCAGAGGTGTTGACTCTCTACCCCTCTCTACCATCTCAGCCGGATGGTTCTGATTTTGGTTGATTGTTGATTGTGTTTTGTAGTTGTGTTTGTTGGCATTGCATGGTGTGCCTGGTTGTGCGGTTGCGTCTACAATATAGTAGATAAACTACCTAAAGTTTCAATTAGGTTAAATAGAATCAAGCTTCTAGACCATAAAAATGGTCTCCCTTTGCTACTCAATTACGAGATCAAGACACATAGATAGTCAACATTAAAGTGATGAGGCACCATCTACTCTTTACAGGGATTACGCCCCTGTGATGTATTTAATATAAAGAATAGCTCCCGGGGGCTGAAATTAGTAGCAAAGCTGCACAGAGGAGGGGTGGCACGGGCAAAAAAATAGCAAGCTATTTTTATTAGTAAATGTTAGGACGGGTGACAATTCAACGTGTTCAGTACATAGGCGTTCCACCCAGGATGAAAACCAGTCAGTTAGACAGGACCGTAGTGTTCTTATGAACATAACTGTGGATTATGACGATAATGCTGAATACCACTGGACCCACCTGGAACTATTGCCTCCTCATGATAAGGAGAACCTGGAAGGCATAGGAACTAACAGTCTACAGCCTTCCAGTAGGAGCATGTTGAAGGATGTTGGAAATCAGCGGAATACACCAGGTATTCCTGCAACTCCTACACCCGCCAAAAAGAGTGATAGCAGGAACAGTTGGGTAGATATCATGCACGGGAATCAATAAGATTCCCAAGCAAGGTTATTTGTACCTGCATCATTCTAGATGATCATATCTGACATATTGGGTGAAAATTACCAGTTTTAGACTACTTTGGCATCCAAGTGGGCGCAAATCTGTCCAAAATAAACAGAAGTTTGATCAATATGATCTCCCTTTTTACTAAAATCTACAATTACAATGTCTAAATGTGTACACTACTTCTAGCAGGAATGATCTAAATCCTACAAGATCAGAATGAAACCGGGGGGTTTATGGGCTATTTTAGTGTTTACTACAACATTATTAGTAAAGAGTGAGGTTTTGAATGTGGCCAACAAGGTGGATTTTAGGAGGGTAACCATGTCAGGCACTGCCAAGATGATGAACAATGATAATGACAATAAGGTACGCAACAGCAAATACTGTGGAGCAATGGAGGGGTCAAACTACAAAGTCCTAACACTAAGTTTGGAGCATGTTGTCTTCGAGTATGGAGAGAGGATGAAGCCAGGAAGCTTCAAAACGATGATAGAATCGGCGGCTGAGCACATGGCTAGTACACTAAGAAAGGGCGGGCTTGAAACAGCAAATGCCATCAAGAATCACACCAGGTCGGACTACAAAGAGCCTGATGATGTGGGCGCTAAAAACAGGAATTGAAATTCACCCATGACTATGAACGTTGGCTTGGTAAAGAGGCAAAGTGGAAAGAGACAAATGGCAAAATATACTAAGACTAAGCTTGCACTGTGCTCCGAACATGAAAACAAAGCTGCAAGGCATGGCAGGATGGGAAGCCAAGGAGGATGGACAAGATGGAATCTTGCTGGTGAAAATGCTTCAAACAGGATGGATCTAAGCAGTCAATGTAAGAGATTGTCACAGCTGATAAAAAGCTGTACTTGTGTTGGCAATGTCCATGATGGTCGTTGGACGGGTACACTCAGGAATTCAAAGCCCGAGCAGAGGTGTGCTCCGAGCTCGAGGCAATCCTGGCCAGTGCCTGGAAGCAACAAAGATCGTTGCCGATTATGACAGTGCTGACTATGATAGGTTACAAAAGAGCAAACAAAAGGATGACATCAGAAAATGCATGTATTACATCAAAAGGGGACAAGAGCAGTACCTTGTAGCGCTACATTTCAAAGGCCTGAACCATCTTCAGTACTCCATTCTGAAGAGCAACGTGAACAACAAATATATTGTGCATGGTTCTGATACAATGCCAAAGACCATTGATCAGA
>JALLOZ010000963.1:0-10014 GCA_036939875.1 Thalassiosira pacifica
CGGATGCATACACAATGCTATCAAGGGCAATCATGATTATTGCCCTGCCCATTCTCGGCGATGGTATCCTCTCCGCCACGAGAAGGGCGGCGATCTCCGCGGTCTCGAGTTCACAAAGTTCTCCAGCCCCGGCCGCGGATGTGATTGCGACTGAGACTGAGCGACGGAGAGGTCGATATATATTGTAACCTCATCATCTGACCTCGTGGTAGTCCTGATACGATCATTGTATTGACGCAATCTCAATGGTGGTCAAGTCGATCGTCATTGTACGTATTCAGGTATTGTACATTCTTTGCGAGGGCAGTGTGGTAGCTCAAGCTGCGTTTGTATGGCATTGTATTACCTACTGACCATCTTTTGTACTCTGTATCAAACTAAATGTGGCTGCTTATTTTTTGACAAACTCGTAGAACAAAACCATATTTGTATGGCTTTGAATGGTATCAATGAATATGCGGATCAATGTGCCGATTCTGAAACATGTGGTCTCGTTTTGATATATCGTGGTTGCTATTTTACTATGATATTATTGTATGGATATGGTGGTATGATGTTATGGTGATCATTGTTATTTTTCTCGGCTTGACGATCACGATAGTCTCTCTTTTGGTGAGGATCGAAGAGGTCCGAGCTGCAGATTGATAGAGGAGGACCTGATGATGCAATATTTCAAGAAGGGTACCGTCTTGATTTTCTTCTTACATTGGAGGAAGATCCCCCGAGATCAAAATCTACTGGCCTTTGGTTGTTCCTCGAGGAGAGATCATGAGCAAGTGCTGGTATTCCTACCCAATGGTAGTGAGGCCGAGCTTGTTTGAGGTCAGGCAGGTCAACGATGTCTTGCGTAATGAGTATAATGGGGTCATGAATAGTGGGGATGGGGAGAGGAGACCTCCTATTGTCAGAACAAGAAAGTGTTCGGTTATCGGGTGGTACCATAAAGAATTTCAGAGGCTACATCAAGCCTCAAACTATGAATTGTTCTAGTGTGACCTTATTTGTTAAAAGCTTATCATAGTCGTAGCGCGACCACTAAATTCATTTGAGATGATGTGAGAATCTACCATACCTGGTTTTGTGATGCGAAAGTATACATATGCAAATTGAGGACGTTCAACTTTTTCAGGCATGGTACCATAGTCTTGAAATATCATGCTCTTCCTACTCTTGGGCATAATAAGTAAAACAACAGTATGGTATCAATCACAGTTTTCTTTTACTTGCTCATTTCTCTGTCATTGACTTTTGTATGGACAAAGCATATAAGTTAGTAGGTAGTCTCTGGTCAGAAACAACAACAGATTCACATACCTAGTATTCATCCTGCAACATACAACTGAAATTGATTAATACTCAAGGGAGTTTTATTTATGGTCAACAAAATCATATCATGTTCATTTGTGGTGACGGAGTTCAAATTTATTCATCAGAAGAAAGTGGACGAAGCTTAGACTAAGGCAATCACACCCAATTATTGACTATGGTAGGGAATGCGATGCAGATGTTGAATAGTCAGTCGCGTCAGGCTTTAGCGGAATGTACCTACCCACTGGAAGCATTGAATTTGATTGACACATCATGGCTTGGCAGTATGTAATGTGTAGAGCAGCGCGGGGCAAGTTGTGCATCTCCATCCTACTTACTGCCGCTATGGAACGAGAATGGCCTGTTTGAGAAGGAGGAAGTTAAATTCCTGCCAAATTGAATAACACATTTCAATCATTAATTGTTTTTGCTGTGGTGGTTGGTTGGTTGGTAAATGCATAAGCCTCATCACATTGGAGGCTTTCAATATCACTGCGCTAGAGCGTATATTGTATACAATCGTATTGACATTTTCACTCCTTGCCATTGCTGCCTTCCACAACAGCTCTTTTTGCTCAAGACACAAATAAATGGTAATGCAATGCCATTCCTCCCATTATTTGTTAAGATTGAAATAATCATGTTGTGGTTGTTGTGTGCATCGACATCAATGCCATTGCAATACCATTATCGGGATGATTTGTAGTAGCAGTAGCAGCAGCATTGACTATTATTGTTGTTGCTGAGATTTGTCCATTGAGCTTTCGGATTCATAGTTCACAATCATGTCAATTTTTCCTGCTGGCCATTCTCAATTTAGGAATGATGTGAGTTCGCATGATTTGGATCTGTTGCGTTGGCTGAGTCGTGAAGATAAAATAATGATGATGGTAAAGTAATGATGTAAGATGTTCCCACTATTGTTGATGGCGCCCAGCGTCATTTCATTGTATAGTGAGTCGATGCACGGTTCAATTCGATTAAATTATTTGATGGTAGCAGGCACGGCTCTGGAAGGCGGAAGAGTGCTAGAGTTGTGAAAGGAGTTGTGGTAGGAGCTCATCCGCGCTTTCTATGTAGCCAATATTGCGATCAGCGTCCAAATGGCCCACGTTGTCCATGCAATTGCTGCTCACGTGCTCCGTCGTGACGCAGTCGAACAGGCCGAGGTCTTGCTTTGCTGTTGCCTCCGTTGCTCCGTGCAGCCGCTGCCGATGCCGCTTGCGATACGGGTCCGATTGCTGTTGCTGTTGTTGATGGTCGCCTGGCTGTGTCCCATCCAAACTGTTTGACGAGACCACCATTTTGACCATCTCCTCAAATAGAGCAAGACCAGGAGAGGAAATTATGGTAGTCTCTTCCACAGCCTAACCCTGCATTTGGCGGCTCGTTCAACACGCGGATACCACCACCGTCATCTCCTTCGGCCACCCCACCACCCACGCTGTTGTGTTGTATCGTATTGAACCAAAACTACAGATCAGTCCCCTCGGCTTTGCCTCAACTGGTGGCAGTACCGTAGTAGTATCAATGTTATGGTGGTGAGCGGTGGTGGTGGTTGTTGGTTGAAGACTGTAAAGGAGATGAATGACAGTGCAATCTTCATCTTTATCGGCATATAAAAACAAGAATTCGGACGAAAAAATTCAGTTGAGGTAACTTTTTGCCTACGTACGTACCCGTGAAATGGTCAATTACTAGTGAATTTTCAAACGCCTCCAAACGTCAAGATTTTCAGAGGGAACCTTCTCCACACCGTGCGATTGCATCCTTGCTAAAAATCTAAGAGTTGTTGTCAGCGGCGGACACGGAAATACGATCAGCAAGTGTCAAGAAATCCCGCTCCAATTCGATTCCATCCGGATTTAACACCAACACCACCCCCAATACACTTATCGTCTGTCGAGTCTTATCTGCTACGCGCGCAGAAATCCCGCTCCGACACAATCCAACATACGACACCGCCCAATGCGAATAGTAATTGTCGAGGCTTCGCCAACTGCCTCCAGCAATCAGAATTATTCACCGGAAAGCAGCGTGGCATTGCAGGCAATCATGTTGAACAATAATGATGAGAATATTAAATATTACTCGCAACAGAAAATATGATCGAGGGAAACGCGTCTTGTCCACGAGTTCTCGTTGATGGGGTTTCAGGCATCGAGGAGTCGACGTTGGGATCATCAAGCGAGGCATATCATCGTCTGCCGGAAATAATTGGCATTGGCATCCCACCGATCCTGTCCGTGTGTAGTATCAGCAGCAGCGTCTGGGCCGAGACTGGTGCCCCTGACATTCGACACTTGACATCGAGATCTACCATTGATGAAGGAGAAGAACAAGAACTCCCTGGTGCTAACGTTGATGCCTCGGCTCCGGTACGACATTTGCTTTCGTCAAAAAGCGACGACGAATCACTTACACTTAGCCTTACCAAAAGTAGCCATGGGCATGAAATACTGAACCTGAACACAATTGAAGATGGTGCGCTAGCACACACGCCCGTGATAGTCATCCAGGACATAGATAGTGACTCAGTGGAAGCATTCGAGGTAGTCTCTTCCATTACATCAAGTGACTTTTCCATCCATCCAAGGCCCGTGTCCAAGTTTGATTTCAGTCAAAGTCTCATGCCAGAAAAGACCACTCCACGCAGAAGAAATAATTGGGTGCAGCAACACCGTAATAAAAACTTGTTGGTCGTTGCACCGACAACACCTAGTAGATACAACCGTCCTGTTGACTCTCTACTCACACAGAAAGAGCATGTGAATATTCCATCACCTCATCATGAGAATCTTCGCCAGAAACCGTCTCCTGTTCCTACGAATGCCAAGTTCAAAGACCGGCGTCCATCCGATCCGATGATCAACGACCCACCAACTCCAACGCTGTTGGAGTTGAATATTGATCACCTGAAGCACCTTCAACAGAATGAAAACTCCAGGGCAACAGGAAGACACAGCCGACATTACGATTTGAACTTGAGCTATTTCAGTTGTGAGAACTTCGATCCTCAATCCCCCGTGGCGCATAGACAGAAAGGAAATGTGATGGTCGAACCGAACAAACAGCCGGCTACTACTCCCAAGAATGTATTGAACGCGAGGTGTGACTACAACTACTTGCTCTAGATAAAACTGGCTTGGTCTTTGAAAAAAATATTGGACAGGCAGAATGCGAATGTAAAGTGGCAATGTAAAATGTCGAGTAATTCCATTGAATGGCTTGTTCGGCTGCCTAAACAAAAACAAGCAAGCTCTGTTTCTGATTGTACAGACTTTTTTGATGCGTTGAAACAGAGGTATTATAATCTAAAGACTGAAACTTGAAACTGACTAAATTAATGATGAGCAGCTCGTTTCTTGAATATCAAGCTTGGGCCATTTTCTATAATAACTCTTTTCGCCTAACTGTCTACAGTTTTGAATGCATCTGAATCCTAGGCCACCAAGTATGTTTCAGAGGCTCACATATCATGGTCTCTCCAGTGTACAATACGTACTGTGAAACTACACTAGTGTCTATTTCGAACACGATTGTCTAAATCACGCATGCGAAAAGCTTGCAAGGCACAGTGTTGTTTTGGGTGTACTCACACGAAGCTTGAGCCATCTTTATACTAACTCTTTTCATCTAAAACTGTCCACCTTTTTGAATGCATTTGAATCCTAGGCCACCAAGTATGTCTCAGAGACTCCCATCTGATCTCTCCAGTGTACAAAACTACGCTTGTGTCTATGTTGAACACAAGTGTCTAAACTCGCGCATGAAAGGAGCTAGTAATGCGCAGTGATCTTTTTGATGTACCCCACGAGTGCTAGTGTGTGATCTCTAAAAGAGGCTACACATCGCACAAGTTGGAGTACGACATACCATATGCTCGCTCGTTGTCAGTAACATTAGCCTCACTTCTTGGTTACAATGCCTGAATTATGTGGTCGATGCACCTGACCAACTCATCACATGAAATGCCGTCTTTGAACGGTAAAGGCTCTAATGCATCGGCTATGCTACTAATCGCCTCATCGCCACCAGACAAAATCGTGGGTGCGGCAGTCATGTGAAAGACTTCGCGGCCGAGAGTAGTTACTGATTGAGGAGAAATGGCATGGCGTTTCGCTAAGACCCAATGCAAAGTATCGTCTTCATCAGAGGGCAAAGGTTCAACGACGCTGGTCGTGCTCCTTCTAGCCTGGTTGAGGCTGGACGAGAATGTGAGAGGTGGAACGGCCTTGAGAAGAACTTGGCCGTTCAGAGTACTTGATGATTGAGAAGATACATTGACATAACCTGAGTACATACAGGTACCCACCACTCTACAATGTATGGGAAGCATAGGCATCCCTGTTTGATTATTGGCATGTCTCGATGGCACGTGCGGAAGGGAGGCGTAGTTCTCATTGAGATTGGTAGACTTAGGTTCACTGGATTTAAGTCCATTGCTTGAGTCACTGGAAAATGAAGACAAAATTTTGCAATTGCCAGTTGCCGGCTGGTAGAGACCGGAGTTTCCTGGTTGTACTTTTGATACACTGCAGGCCGTGTTGTATGATGACGTCACACATACGTCACTCTAGCAAGGGGACTAGCAAAAAGGTGGAATAATGTGCATGTCTTCACACCGCGGCCTAAAGTGAAAGCTATTCAACTTCCGGGCGCGTACTTAATGGGACATCTTTGTTTTCTGAATTGTGGTTTGGAGATGCCAGCTGTAGAATGGCCTGAAAAGTATGTATGACACATGTATGTTTGCCTATGATGTGGTATGTGCACATTATTTTGATCCAACCTTCTTCTATGTGCCTCAGTCAGGAGCGCACTGGCAGAGTTGTCAAATGGTTAGTGTCGCATGAACAATGTTATTACCTCTGTCTGATATGATGTACCTACAGGTACCTACCATATCAATGGCAATGGAACAGATAAGCCAGCCAATATCAATATTCAGAATATTATGAGATGGATAAGCCATTGTGCAGGTGAGAGATAAGTGTTTCCCATGTTCCATATTATGTACCCCAACTACTGCCATCATCATGTTATCAGCATCCACAGTGAAGGAAACAGAGTAGTTTTGAGCAATTGAGCAACATCTCTTGTTCTTGGATCCATATCGTACCATTATATTCCTAGAGTATGCTGGTGGTCACTTTTGTGGCTGTGTGTGTTTCCATGTTGTTTATTACAGTCAATCAAGCAGCTAATCTGAAGAGATGCTATGCCTTCTACCAGGATGTACAACAAACAATCTAGCTTCTCTTTTTGAAGTTTATATTGTTCTAGTGGTAGATGGAGAGTTTCTCTACATCACTGTCAATTTATTCTATTCCGGTGCGATTTGATAAAAAATGACATACAAAGTATGTGCCATGATACATTTGCCCAAGGAGGAAGTGAATGTAACAAGTGACAATACCTTTGGCAATCTCTCTTCCTCTTTCATTTTGTGCTGAATTTGCTATCCTGTTGATAATATTGTACCTAACAAAATGATAGGTGCATTAAAGGCAATAAAACAACAACTTTTTTAGGCGATAGCAAATAGACTGTTCTCTTAATACTAGTGAAAGAGATTCTCCAAGAAATTTGCTTTCCAATGGGCGTCCAAGGTTGTAATAATATTGGATATTGAACGATTTTGTTGATATTGATTCTCTAGTATCATACATTGTACATCATATGCCGTATGATAGTCTTGAGAAGAAGCAAAAGAGTGAACAGGCGGATGGACGGAGCACTTTAATGTGAACGAGAATTAATAATAGGGTTTGTATTTTTATATTTTTCATCAATATCCATAATGGAGTTTTAGATTCAAATTTCAAAATAAACGCTCCTCAGGGTTTTTTGTTTTCGTCCATCTACAACAGTGCTTTTGAGCAGCGCAAAAGGCATCTCATAGGGGATCCGAGCAATGCCGATGCGCAAGGACATTCACTTCATCTCTCAGTGCTTGTGAATAGTCCGTAGGCTGCGTACGGACTCAATTTCATTTTTACTAGTAGTCATTCTAATGAATATGTAATCTTTATTATGTATCGGATTTCTCTACCACCAGTCTCTCCTCCTCAGCATTCCTTGTCTCCTCCGCCTTGCAATCTCGTGCCCTGTTCGCCTTGCCCTTCTTGGCCTTGAGCTACTTACGCTCGTCCTCATTGTCACAGTCGTTTGCGTGTACTATCTCACGGGCGGGCATGATCGTGCTCTCAAATTGAGAAGCGCAATCGAACACAGAGCATTTGCTCAAACTGGTCTTGTTGGTGACGTCAACCTCCCACTGATCCTTGACGTGATTGGCGTTCTTGACCACCTCCTCCTCGTACCTCTTCTTGTCTGCCTCAACGTTGGCTTCAAATCCAGCCACACCGCGCAGCAGCTCCTTGATGCGCACAGCTTGTACTAAATACTAGAGAGACCTGACAGCTTTGTGCACCTTATCTAACTTATGCTCTGCCTTATCCTTCTTCCTCTCGCGCATCTTTTGCTCCCGCATCAGTCTACAATCCTCATCGGGCGTGTTGGCCAAATCCTCTGCCTTCTTGGTGGCCTCCTCAGTGTGACACTGTTTGTCTTCCAACCGATCGGCCTTCTCCTTCTGCTTCTCAATGAGGATGCGTCGTTCGAGCGTGGCAATGTGTTCGGCCTCGACAGTGACATGCGCTCCATTGTATACGTCTGTGTGCTTGTCCTCAGCGGCGATGTTGCCAGGCGGAGAAATGATGTCATATGCCTCTGTGAGGCGCTTGGTAACCATGGTCTGCTGGCCGCGCATCTTGTTGGATTCGAGGTTGGCGCATCCAAAGCAGACGCATCGATAGCATCAGTAGACTGTACAATACTATGTACGAAAAATCTTCTTATTGGTTTGATTGTGGCCTAACCATGGACGCGGAACCCTTCTGGCATGTCGGGCAACCATACATGATGCCTGGGGATGCTCAGCGATGGCTCAATGGCCCTAGAAACGAATGCAAATAAAGGCAGAAATAAACGCCCCTGATGGGCATTTATTTTTTAAAAAGCCCCTGAGGGGCGTTTATTTCTCATTATGGATATAGAGTAGGAATTCAATGACAAAACAAGTGCAAGGATCAGGGGCATGATTGCTGCCCTTTTTTCTTGGCTCAAATGGCTCATTGATGAGGGGGTCTAAATCTAAATACATGCACAAGTAGATGTAGTTAGGTAGATGGTACTCCATATCATCATTATAATGCATATTATTGGTCAGTTATTGGTATTGAATTTTTTAAATCATTGTTCTTCCAAACCCTGAGAACCAAAATATGATATTTGCTTAGGTCTACATCATGCAAATCTGCGCATTATACGCTACATGTGTGCCTACTTAGAGTTGTTTATTTTGTGCAGGAACTACAGTTTTGGCATTTTCCCTGTCCAGCTTTGCAAAAATAGTCCCATTTTGTTGGAAATTTTGATTGACAGAGCTGGTCTAAATTTAGTTGAAATTTGTCTGGGAACAATAATTAACCCTAATGAGTCATTAAACAACAAGTTGCATATGTTTCAGATTCAGAGTTTTTTGGTGCTAGTTTTCCCTTGGGTGTGTTTTTGGGATACTATGTCTACATGCTTATAGCCTGCCCACTAACATCCCAAAATGACTAACATCCCAGAGTTATGGGATGGCATCATCCAAAATTCATGCAATCATTTGAATATCTACCACCATATATATATATATATATATTATTGTAGATCAATAGCTTGCCTGCCAAATCATAACAGACAACTATGACATTTCTAATGAGGAGGATGGAGCGTCTGCTTTAATTCTTTAGGAGATCAGTCAGATTGGAATGCAGCTCTCCAATGGAGATATTACTATCACAGCCCCTCCTGAGGAGTTTTAATACTTCTTGAACTGGAAGAGGATCAGAGAGGGCATGATAATGATATCCTCTTACTCTAATTTTCACTACAGCCATTATAAAGCAGCAGCTCATTCCAACAGAATTTAGCAATTTTTAGCTAGGAAAGTCACTCTCATATATTGCACTTGGTAGCATTATGAACAATAGAGCTATATAGTCTCACCATCATGCTGGAGAAGATTGTGGGGACTGTACTTGTCAACAAACAATATGCCATGCTTCTCATGAAAGCCAACTTTAACTTTCACAAGCACTCCAAAAAGTCAAAGTCAAAGGCAGCGTGTCCCCAAACGATCAAAATCCCAGCTTTTGCTCCAAAGGTAACTGGGGAAGAGAAAGCGTAATATTCCCCATTGGATACGGAAATGGTCCATATTATCCCCAACGGTTTCACCTCCTGCCTTATATGCATCTCCCTAGTAAACTGGTCCAGAGACGGCATCTACAATGCCCACATCAAAGTAGAAGAATCAGTTACCAACTATTGTATAGGACCACTACCAACCCCAATAGTGACATGGTTCATCATTATCACCAAGTATCAAGCAACATGTCCATTGGATCTGACCCCACCTCCATCATGGCTGCTGCAAGAAAGGTGGAAATTACTACTATCAATGGGATTGTTCAGGCAGCAAGGGAGGAGAAAGCACAGATCTTTACAGGGGGGAACCAAGCATTGTGTCATTAGAAATGTCCTGAGGTCTGCTGTGAGGGAGGGTAGGAATGTCAAGAGGCAATATTGGAATATCATTCCAGCACCAGCAAAGCTTGTGCATCACACGAAAGCAGTGGCTGCACGGACACT
>JALLOZ010000964.1:0-10006 GCA_036939875.1 Thalassiosira pacifica
GTGGGCAAGACTGTCAGCGCCGGTGGCCAAGTTAACGCACACAACATAAAAACTATCTACTTTATAAAGTTTTTATCGACCTTCATAGCTAAGACACGGTTAGATGGATTTGGGTAGATCAGAAAACTTGCCACATAAATGCCCTTAATCATCAGTATGTGAAATAGTATGTCATGAAAGATTCTCTCTTTAGAGCTGAGGCTGTGACCCGGTTTTTGCTTGGTTCTAGCCAGATCCGCGAAAACAGTATTTCGGGTTCACTTTAGACAAGCAGCGTCCCAGGCGACACCTGCGGATACTACAGGATTCACATCATCCATATCATACACTCACTATGTCACAATCACTCCACAAGAATCTGCATATTTCAGATTCTATTCAGGGTGGCTGGGTCTATTGCAAGATTGCCACAACACCTACGCAGATTGTCCTCGCCATCACAAGAATCATCCACAGATTTCTTCAAATCAAAAGTGGTATCACCTGCTGCCACATATCTACCTAGGATCGAGCTGTAATGCTGTAAGGTGTATGTACCATACCCAATCCAGCAATCTACTATCAGCTGCACTCTCCAGAAAAAGTAATATAAATCATATAAAGTCTGATACCAAGATTTGGTTGTAGAATGTTTTCATGCTAGTTTGTACATCAAAAAAGGAAAAGCATCCTGTGTCTCGCCATGAATATTGATATTTCACATTCCAAAAAGAAAATATGTACATTGTACACCCCAGCAGAGAGTGTACCATAGCAGAGAAACCACAAGGAGATAAAGCTCAATTTTCAACACTCCCCTCATCAATTTCTTCCTCAAAAATGAAAAATGCCACCCAGTGCGCATGGAAGCTTCAACAAGCTATTTCTATTCCACTCTGAGTTCGCCCACAGTTGTCTTCAGCACAACACATTGATTGATGGACTCTGACTTGTTCTCCCTTTAGCTGATAAAGGCCTTCCACTTCGCAACGATCTACAGGACAGCGCCCCTTTCGCATGACTATTTTAACACAGTTCATGCATAAACAGACATGTCCACAAGGAATCATAGCAACGGTGGAAGGCTCCTCCAAGCAAATAATACACTCAGCCGATGTAGAAAACATTCGTTCTGGTGGATCTTGAGCAAAATATCCGGGCAGTGACTCTTCGTTGAGTGGGGCATCAGATGCAGGAGAGTTCTCGGGCCGATGCCATCGTAACAGCGCCAGGACCTCAGCACGGTAGGGATGCCCCCTTCGATAGTTCTTGGCTGCTAGTTCCAATGGATCTAGTCCCTTCCTATTTTCTTGGCGAACGGAGTGGGGATTTGCATTGATCAAGGCTAAGATAATTTCAGGAGGTGCCTGACCATAGCAAAATATGCATAGGATGAGAACATATGAAATGCACAACATTAAAAGAACACAACAAAGACTTGCTCCTTCACGTACCTGGCCATCGTAGCAAGCCAAATGGAGTGCCAGGTCTCCGCCTGTAATACGCAGATATTGGACACATATGAAGGTAAGAAGATGATGCATTACAATACCATAACCAGAATCGATTTGTTCCTTCACATTACTAGACTTACAAGGGTTGAATGTCATGGCCTCGACTCCCTTGCTCTTCTCAAGGCGTCTCATGCACCCTTTCCAGTCTTGAGCCATGACATACCAATGTAATTTGGTCTGCGTTAAGCCCATGTCGATAACAGCGCTGAAGACAACTTCTGGACGGATAGGCGCGGTAGCTGAGAGTAATATCTAGGTCAGAGGAGGAGCTGCTGGGCTGCTGGTCGACTGGGGCCGATGCCTATGGGCGTAAGCTTCGGCGATTATGGTACTTTGAAGTGCAGGATCAAGGCGAGGAAAGATTAGTATCGTACGTCGACGATCGACGAGCGAGAAGGCAAACCAAACGGTACGATATTGTAGAAGGGTGTGACCTTGGTGTGACGCCAGGTGATGCTGGCGACCAATGCTGACTACGCTGGTGCTCAGAGTTCGAATGGAAGCAGGGCGGAAGCAGTGGAAGCTAGCAATCAGTGGAAGCTATCTAGCAATGGAAGTGCAGGTTGGTTCAGATTGGTTCGTTTCATGATCTCGGAAGCGGAAGACATCATCTCTAAAAGATCCTGAAAAGATCTCGGTGGTGTCAAATAAAAAATACAATGGGTACAATACTACAAATTGCAAGATGCTTGTCGTCTAAAATTGGAAATGCGGCAAGCCGACTGGTGGATCCAAAACGTATTAGAGTAGACTTAGAGACTATTTAGTATGGAGTAGAAAACATGCACCATTTCGGATATGCAAAATGGTTTAGAATAGAGGACAAGTGTTTTGCATTTTGTATTATTGTACGATCACGATCGCTTCATCATTCACCACCCATTTATGGGCATCTTTCAGGCATCTTTTGATCATTAATTGGGTAAATACGGATTCAGAGTGTCCTCTTTCGAGCCCTCGCTCGGAAGTAATCAATCGTATGTTTGGAAAGCTTAGAATAATGAGTTTTAAATACTCAGTCTCCATACAACAAGCGCACATCGTTGGAAAGCCTTTGTTATTAGGTTCAATTTGATCCATAGATAGTACCTAATCAGCTGAAAAATATTGTTGGTTGTTGATTTAAAATAGAGGTTTGAAATAAATAAGTTATTACGAAGTTCAACGTACGTATATAGTTACATAAGCTAACAATTTAAATTGAGGCTTCGTTAATGATCAAACAAGACCCGTGAGTTCGAATCTCCGATCGCATTTTTCAATTCATTTTCATAGATAAATGAAAACGGGGGATTATTTTCACTAAGATAACTCATATATCACATACTGAAATTATTTTGGAACTTAGTATTTATTTTCTCGGTTCTGGATGATAAAAAATTAATTGACAAATTCCCATTTATAGAACTTGCTTCAGTAAAATTTCCTACTTTTCTATGTTATACGTTATACCTACTTGAACTTTTTCTATGTTATAAGCTTTCCAAATATACGATATTAGGGAAGATTCGCCCCAAGCCATGCCCCAAGCAACAGGCTCCAACGGTCACTTTTGTTTTGGCCTCAAATAAGCCTCCACGAACAGGACGATCCACGAACCACAAAGCGGTCGGTCGTGTCATTGTCATTCAGCAAAAGCAAAACGCAAGCAAAGCAACGGCAGAGTGGCAAGCTGTGGCGAGGTGGAGTCAAATAATCAAGAAGGAAACTAGGCGGAGCGCAGGAAACGATGAACGGCGACACATCCGTAGCCCCACGCTCAAAAAGCGGCCAGGAGGCTCGGTCGAGAAAGAAGAAAGTCTCATCGGGCAACGGCCACAGCATTGCCAGCGGCAACGGCGGCGTTAATGAAATGAGCGACAGCGGCGACAGCCGCCGAAGCGCCGCCCGATCAGAGCGCATGAAAATGCGCCAAAAGAGGGTCCACAAATCGAAGGCTCGCAAAAAAACATCGGGCGGGCGGAGTAGCACTGCCACGTTGTGCTTGATTTCCGCGGTCATATTTGTGTTGTATTTGATGGTGTGCCTTATTTTCTTCAGTACTCTCCCTGGTGATGACGGAAATTCAGTGGGAATGAGGGGATTGGTCAAGAAAACGAAAGATAAAGTGACCCAATTTCGAGTAAAGCATTTCAACAAAAATGAAAATAATCTGGAAGAAGTTCAAGTAGAAGAAGTTCAAGTAGAAGTAGAAGAAGAAGAAGAAGTACCCGCTCAAAAGTCAGCAGTACCTGTTGGCATATGGCCCGTATCTATTCGATATGAAGATGGAAAGTTTGAAGAAATCACGCACCCGGGTTTTGACGATGGCCATGTCAAAATGACGGTACCATCATTTTGGGCGGATGATCCCGTTGGAATCCACGAATATAAGCTCATGTCTCGTGAACGGGCCCTTTCAATTGGAACTTGCATCACTCCCGATCCAGAAACTGGCAGCAATACCCGTGGAGATAAATGCCCTCTCAAAGAACGAACTGTCTTTGTGGCAATTGCAAGTTATCGAGACTGGCAGTGTGTGGATACGGTGACTTCTATCTTTGCGGCAGCAACTCATCCTGAAAGGGTGAGAGTTGGTGTGGTAGATCAAATTGTGGCAGGTGAAGATGGATCGTGTGACATTCCTCATTCTCCCTGCCCGGAGGACCCAGACCAGCCTATATGTCTCCACAAGGATCAAATTGACGTTTATCAAATGGAGGCAGATCTAGCAGTTGGGCCGGTGTTTGCACGTCACATCGGACAGAGATTGTATCGCGGAGAATATTATGCCATGCAATCGGATGCGCATGTGACATTTACTACGGGCTGGGACGTGGACATTATTGATCAAATGGAAGCCACTGGTGATGAAATGGCTGTTCTGTCAACGTACTTGACTGACATTGTTGGCTCAATCGACCCCAAAACTGGTTTGAGTAAGCGAAATACTAGGCCAATCATGTGTAATACCGAATATGAGGGAGGCGCACAGGGTAAACATTTGCGTCATTTGTCTCAGCCAGAGGGCCTTCCGGATATTCACGGGATGCCACAGTTGCAGGTGAGTAATTTATTTTTCCATATAAGTCAAAACCCAAAAGAAATGTTCTAACTTAAGTCATCATTCTCTGTCTGCAGCCTTATTGGGCTGCTGGTTATAGTTTTTCTCGAGGCCATTTCGTTGCAGCTGTGCCATACGACTTGTATCAGGTGAGTGATTCCATTTTTATGTCACATATTCAAATGAGCCAAGTGATACTCATCGAAATATTGCTTCCCCATGGTACATAATTGTTTCAGCCTATGATATTCCAAGGAGAAGAAATGTCTATTGGATTGAGAGGCTTCACCATTGGTTATGACTATTTTGCACCAGAAAAAAGTGTGTGCTTCCACAGCTATGCGAAAGGCGAAAACAGCGCGAAGAGAAACAAAGTGCCCCACTTCTGGGAACATTCAAATAAATATGCAGGCAAAGGCGTGGGAGCAATGAAAAGGCTGCTGGGCATCGTGCACATGAACCCTGAAGTAGACCCATCAGAATGGAATCATGACGAGGAAGCTAGATATGGCCTTGGCGGCGCAAGAGATACATCCAAATTCTACGAAGTGTATGGAATTGATGTGACAAAGAAAACTACTGAACGCCACTTATGCCAATTCGTTCGGAATAGAATGCACAATTTGTTCATGAAAAACCTCAGAAAAGATGGCATGGGTATTGATTATAGTAAAATCGACTTCAAATGGGTAGACCCAAGGCCAGGTGAAAAGTAAGGGTGTGTGAGGTTTTGGAGGATGGTGCAAACATCTGGGAAGAATGAGCATTTGGGACTACATATCATACAAGAAATTGCGTGTGAGAGAGGGAAACCAAGTTAGTTCTTTTATAATATTATCAATTAAATCTATTGCTTGACCATGAAACAAGAGTGCCAGCCCTTTTAAGAAGGATTGTTTTACTTTGAAAATGACTGTATTTCTTACTCCAAGTTCTCGCATCATCTATCGCATGACATTGTGATGGAAATTCAACACAAATGGATACAGTCAGGTTTCGACACAACAACGTTTCAGCTTGCGAAGCTTTTGTCCAAGATAGGGGTAGCTTGTCAAACCAACGACGGAAATATAGAAATGTTTGTGACTGTTACTGTATCACCATGACTTCCGTTCATCGAATTTGGAAAGATATTACCACAATATTTTTTAAGATACAATCATACAAGTTGCTTATATTTTACTGGTTCCCTAATATCCATCATTTCCCCAAGACTCATCCGAACCTTCATCATAAGCATCTCCCCCATCATAACTATCATTGTACGAGCGACCAGATCCCTTGGGTTGTGCTTCATTGACGCGCAGAATTCTTCCGTCCAATTCATATCCATCAGTCTCGTCAGCGGCACGGTGTGCTTCATCAGGGTCCATTGTGACGAAAGCAAATCCGCGGTGTTGTCCAGTCTCCCTGTCCACCGGAATGTAACAGTCAACCACTTTTCCGTACTCCTCAAATAACTCACGAAGGGCTCCCTCTTCAGTTCCCCAGGACAAGTTTCCAACATAAAGCTTGATCTCTGTAACAAGGTGAGATGTTGGGCAGTACCAATTGGTGTGAGAATAATAGTTCCATAATATATGCATCAACTGAGTGCTTTCCTGCCTCATCTTTTCCGATACTACTTACGTGTGGGTGTCGACTTTTGTCCCTTGGGCAAAGATTTGTTCACATTGAGTGTGCGTCCATCGAGCTCAGTGCCATTTACACCTTCAATTGCCTTGAGTGCATCCTCTTCATCCATCTGAATGAAAGCGAAGCCACGGGGATTTCCATCGTAGTCAGTAGGAATGAAGCAATCCTTTACTGGGCCATATGTTTCGAAAGCCGCCTGCAGAGTATCCGCAGTTGTGTCAAAGTTGAGATTGCCAATGTAAATCTTGGATCCCGGGGGTGCTGTGTTTCCTGCAGATTTAGTGGTCATAAATTGCAAAGGCAAAGAATCAGAGATGATTCAATAACTTATGGATTGTATGCATTTTCATGGCCTTGAGATTATGGAAAATCTTACTCTTCTTTCCTTCCTGGTACTTCTTCTTGTTCGCGGCGACCTTTTCTTTGGGCAGGCTTTCACTGACATAAATGGTCCTTCCACTAACCTCAGCTTCATTCATCTGTTCAATCGCAGCTGAATGTTCTTCCTGATTGGCCATGGTGACAAATGCAAAACCACGGGAGCGTCCCTATCATTTGAATAATGAACAGGATCCATAATTGGTGATGTGTGCAGATAATATTGGATTTAAGGAACAATGAGCCTTCTTGAAGTTGAAGAAATATTGTAGTGACAAATTCTTAACGAATACTTACCGATTCCCTGTCGAGTGGCATCTGGACCTTTTTGACAGTTCCATGCGCAGCAAAGGCAGTCCTGATCTCACTCTCAACAGCATCTTCATTATTTACCATCAGCACGAAGAAAAAAATTGGTAAGATTTTGTTACATGATATTTTCTGTTTCATCGCTAGGAAAAGAATCGGCCAATTCAACACTCACCGAAAGAGATGTTTCCAATGTAAATTGCCGTGTCAAATTCAGGCGCTGCGGGCGCTGCTTCAGCTGCTGGCGCTTCCACCGCTGCCTCAGTGGATTCCTCGACCTCACTGAAAAGAGCACTTCCAACCCTCACATGGGGCGCAAACGCCACACGTGACACATGCTGGGCAGGTCCACTGGTAGTAAATCCAGAGACCACACCGAGGGATGCGAATAGCAATACGAAGGCTCTGTCGAGATTCATTTTGATGTAATTGGATTTGAAGTAGACTGGCGAAAAAGTGACTAAGTAGAAGCTAGAGAGATAGAGGGAACAATAATTATTGGCGGTTGTTGTGAAACGTGTAACGCGATCACCATCGTCAGTCATCGAGCGAGCGTCAGCTACGATAGAGATCATACCATGTTCGGAATGCTCAGAATGATGAAAAATTTGACGATTTTATTTTGAAGCCAACTCTTGGAGTTTGGTCTTAATTTTTTTAAGAAGATAGATAGACTGTAGTACTGTCTTCTGAATAAATGTTCAAAAGTCGAATTTCAAGGCGTCTTGCGTCTTGGCGGGAAAAAACACCCCAGTACAATTGAAATTATCTGTTCAAATTGATGAATTGGAGAATCGAAGTCTTGGGTTTTTATGAATTATCCATGAAGCTTAAAAAATAATTGGTTTATTTAGGTTAGTTACATGAGTACTTTAAGCTTCGTCAATCCAATGTTTGCTTTGACCTATCGTACAGTTTTTTAATGATTGCTCTATTTTCTGACCTCTATTAAACCAACAACGAAATATTTTCCAGCTGAATACCATGTGTCAAATGAATCACTTTCACTAGAGAGCTTTCTAAGGATGTGCTGTGGTGGTATGGAGGGTGGATATTTAAAAATTATTATTCTGAGCATTCCAAACATACGGTATGTATCGCCAGCTTGGTTTATCCAAGGAAATCTGTCCTTGGATCCAACATTTACAACATCTGTCACAGGTTGTTCACGTGGGGTCCAAGTTCACGTGCGTGGAAAATTGATGGCTGGGAATTTGTATCCAAAATATCTACCCAATCTAGATGCACCTGGATATGCCCGCCGTACGCCACAGCTGTCCACCGGTCGCCCAGGGGCCAACAAGATACACACCACTCAACAATTGCCCCCGTCCTACCGGTCCTACCTAGGTACCTGCCTCCTCTGCGCTTGTCAGTGACCGGGCCAGGCAGGGGGGCACAAGCTAATAAATAGATATATTTGTCTTTAGCTCAGAGAGTGAAGAGAGGGGTGATTGGTTACTAGTGATTGGCTACTATCATAGTAATTACCTAAAGCTAAAGAGATGTAAATGCACCATCGAAGCATCTTTGGGCTAGATCTTGTACATGGTGCTGTGTGATACTCCCGCTCAGCATGCATCTCTTGCACATAATCATCTTCTCTAGACCTTCTCTTCCTTCTTCACAGACCTCTTCTCGTCTTCTTATTGTCGCATTCTCGTCCCCTCAATAAATCCATTAAGGTGTTTACTGTATAATGTTGTTTCAAGGTTAGATTTTGGCAGATTTAAGGTTTAAAATAGTAAGCAAAAGAATAGCAAAGCCCTCCTCCAGACCAGCCAGTCTGGAGGCGGTTTTTACTTATTTTTTTCATCCATTTTCTGGCTGTGAGCACCGACTTAGGTTGAAAAGTATAGTGCAGATTCACATTGTCATGGTGATTCAATCCAGCTCAACGAAACACTTCTCAACAACCATAGCACAGGCTTACTTTGACAGGATTCCCAATCCAGCTTAAGAAAACATTGCCAGCAACCAGAGCATGGACTCAATGCGTTGACAGGATCAATTCTAGCTTGACAAAGCAAACAATAAACAGTCTCAAAACAATAATTATCATCCTTTTCTTGGCCGATTGTGTCTGTATCTCACCCACCAGTCAGCCAACAAATGTAGGTCCTCCTTCATATTCATCCTCCTTTATAAACCTACACATCAGCATCAATAGCCAGTTCTCCATTGTTGAGGTTGAGTGACCCTAGCACAATGTGATGCATCATACCAGTTGTCAATCTTAGTCTGCGCTGTTCTGGTGAATGTGGAATTGTCTGAGCAATAATTGGCCAGCTTTTTATTTATTTCTGTCAAGAACTCCACGTTGACCTAAGTTTAGTAGATATGTAGAACTAAATTAAAAATAATTTGGCAAAACAATATGCTGGACTTATCTTAGCAGAGTAAGACTCAGAATAAGTAGAAATAAATAGAGGGGAGCATCAGCCAGTGCTGATAGGTGACCACAATGCCAATCATTATTTTATTGAGAGGTCATAAGAAAATACAAGGAATAATTCTAGATAAATAGAACACAATAACATAAAAATGAATATCAGCTCTATTTTCTTTATCTTTTCAGAAAACAAAGACAAAATTGGGATGCAGATGTATAGCTCATCTCTAGGTAGAGAGGCTAGAGCTAGAGGTATGATAGGTGATAGGATGTGCTATTTATTTCTTGGTATGTAGCCGGGTCTTGATTTTCATAGACCTTACCAAAATAAGTGTGTTTAGGAACTCAAAAACAAATGTGATCTTTGTCACTTTTTGTAAGTTTATTTTACAAATTCTTTAATTTCTGATGCTTTCGGTTTTGATCATTTGCAAAAAATGGATGATAATTTTAAAGTTCTTTACCAATCTAAATAAGATGTTCTTTCATCCTGCCTGGGACAAAAGGCTCTAATTTTTCGTGGTGTTCATATCTCAACTAGAATCCTAACCCTCACTTTCGATGTGGGTTACAGGTAGACCTGATACAAAGCCTACATAGATCTAACCCTCACTCAAAGTGAGGGTATGACTTCTCAGTAAAAATAAATAGATATTTACTAGATAAAAAATCTCAAGCCCGGGGAACTTCCAAGGCCTTTCCTATATTCCAAGCTTCGTCAAGGGTTAAAAATCCGCCTCAAAATGAGTTATTAGT
>JALLOZ010000965.1:0-10016 GCA_036939875.1 Thalassiosira pacifica
TTAGGAATTGACCATGGGAATCGAGCTTTAGTAGCCGATTCACATGAGCTTTAAAGAGTGAAATACCCTTGCCTTCGCAAAAACATCTCCAAACGCCAAGATTTTTGTAGGCAACCTTCTCCATATTACCCAAATCCATCCTCGTTCAAAATCTAAATTTTATTGTCAGGGGGGAGGGCCCAGAAATGCGATCGACAGCGCCAGGCCAGAAGTTCCGACAAATCCCGCTTCGACGCCATCACCATCGCAACCAATCGCCGCCGCCCAATAAATATAATCATCGAGGCTTCTCTGCTACGCGAGATTTGTAGATGGCAGCACAGTGCCCCGCCCCTTCACGCAATCTGAAATATTAACCTTTGGATTTTGGAAAACGCAGAACCTACAGCTACTGCTAAAATACTGCCTTCTCCATTCCCAAAAAGTATTCGCAATTATTTGCAATTATCGATTTTCCACTACTATTCGCAATTATCTACCTCACGGTGTTAGTACAGCGCACGGCAAGAGCTACGATGCGATTTGTCGACCTTCTCATGACATCCACCATTGATCCAACATCCATCCATACAATACAACTGCAACTACAAGAATAGAGACATAGATATTGTATCTAGAAGAATCTCCGCTGATTGCTCATGATGGCGAAGGCCGTGGTGATAGGTGCAGCTGCAGCACCTGTCACTCGAGCACCTCCCTACTCGCTGCTTTTGATGACACTCATACTCGCCATGGACGGCACCACTCATGCTGCCGAAAGCTGCCACCGGCGGTTTAGTCTCCTCTCTCAGATATGCAATTCAGATGCAGAGGGAGATGGAGATCAATCTCGCAGTGGCATTGTCAACTATTATTTTGGTAACACTGCGATCAACATGAGCAACAGTGCCAGTGCTAGTGCGGATCCTGGACGTCGTTTCAAATACTTGGTAGAAACTGCTGTAGAAACTGGCCATTTGTCTAGAGCAAGGCAGATTGCCTATGAATGTCTTGGACTGATTCGCAGTAATGAAATTCCTGATTCCAAATCATTGATGATAAGAAAGCATTGTTGCCCCTCTTCGACGGATCGCATTATTCGAGAATACAAACATGCAGTAGATGCTCTCTTCTTCGAAAATCAAGATTTCCTTGGCCTCATGGCTAATGCTGAGCAAAGAGCAAATGATATTGATATCAATGGCAATTTACATGCGCAACCAAATTGCTGGGATGGACGTGATTCTTTTCAGACAATCTCTATGGGCATGGATTCACATTCATTTGGAGGATTGGTCTTAGATAATCATTCGGACCCCAATATGAGCGAAGGATCTGCTGTTATCGAGCGTTGGAATGACTGCTGCTCTTTCTTTCGATCTTGCAACAAAGAATCTACATGTTATGACAGAGCAAATGATAACTCTTTTCTGTGTTGTGAGCTTTCTGAAGGATCAGACAATCACCTCATTTTACCAGCTCTACGCGAACCTTCCGTTAGAATCAGCCTGGAACTCAAAGATATCAGCAAGAAAACACCAATCATCGAATCAATAGAAATCGAGCAAGAGGGCTCTCTCAGAATGTTTGATGTTTCTGGTGTTCTTTGGCCGGCTGGCTATCTTCTGGGTCTGTGTCTCTCGAGCCCTGTAGCATGTGGGTTCCCTGAAGTGATGGATGCGGTAAATACTGAATTGAATAGCGGACGACCTCTTGCAATGGAGTTGGGAGCAGGTGTTGGCTTTGCTTCCATTGCATTTGCCAAGGCTGTTCAATATTACAGAAATGACACAGATACCAATGGAGACGCTTGTGACCAACATTACAACTCGCCCATGATCATGGCAACAGATATATCAAATTCATCACTGGCTCTTATAACATCGAATGCACACAATAATGGTGTGGGTGATCTAGTGACTGCGCTGCATGCAAATCATACTGATCCCACCTCACTCTTGGTGCAGGTTGGACAAAGTGACGTGAAGGATGAGTTCAATGTCATTTTTGGTTCCTCTTTGCAAGCACTATTCGATGGGACATCCCAACAGAGTGCATCACTTTGGTACTCTCTAGATGCACTGCTCTCAAAGGAAAACCCCAATGCAGTGGTTGTTCTTTCTCATGTCCGGTCTGGCGATGAGAGAATTGGTTTCCCTCCATCGACAGAGGAGCGTCTTTTTGAGTGCATTCGACGAGTGTCAGGCGATCACTTTGGGATGAAGACTAGAGATGGTCACAGTTCAGACTTTGAACTGGTGCTTTTGAGAAGGAGTAGGACAGTGTAGTCAACATATCCCAAGGTGAATGGTATGAAGCATTATTTTTATAAGCATCTTTTGTTCTAAGCCTAACAGTATGGAGCAGTATACAGGCTAACTTCAATTCAAACATACGTTTCCTAGGATTTTCCTTCTCTTGACACCTCGCTCTTAATCACTTCATACTCTTCCAACATGTAGCCCAAGAACTGCTCAGCATCAGGGACAACTCTTACATCAGCCTCAACACTCAAAATCACCTTGCCATCGTAACTTGTGGCCAAGATCCCGACCGGAACTCGTGGGGGAAGTGGTAAAAACGCGCATATTATTTCGACTGGCCTGCCCTTCCAATGAATCTGAAATGGGAAGCCATGTACGTTTGAAACTACTGCTGCTGCATGGCAATTAGCTCGTACGATTGCATCTTTCGCGATGCATTCAAGCCCAATCTTGCTTATCAAAGAAGTGATAAACCACGATATTAGAGGGGCGGGAGTTCGCTTGATGCGGTTGAGTGTTTTCGAAATCATACGCAATCGAGAAAGAGAGTTGGTGTTCCTTTGGGGCGATGCATTGAACGGTACTGAAGCTACAAATGCCCCGAGCTTGTTACCGATGGATTGCCATGGCAAAATTGAGCCAGTGAGATGCACTGGCACCACCACATTGACAGATGATGGACACTTTGGATACGCGGTTGGTACATTGGATTTTTCTTTGAGATCTTGGTACTGTCTCTCGAGAGCAGAGCTCAATAATGCAACAAACAAATCATTCAATTTTGTCTGAGCTGAGATGGAACGGGCCACAGCTTTGGCATCGTCAATTTTCCCAAGGTATGTCCAAGCAACAGAGCGTTTGTTATCCGTATCTTGCTCAGCCTTAGTGAACTCATCAAAAGGGTTTTTTGAAGTCAGCATATGCCAGAGCTGAAGTGATGAAGCGAATATTGACCCAACAACGTAGTACATGATGCAACTAATGAGTCTAGCGAAGAAGCTCTGTTGATGAAGTTGAGCGCAAGGAAAGAAGGAAAATATTTTTAGGTTCACAACTCAATCACATTCAATTTGAAATGGACTACAGCTAAACACGCTGCAAGGGTCGTTCAACTTGGCAACTTGCCTTTCTAGCATGCATCTTGTACTTCTCAAGCGCATCAATCATTAATTCATTTAATTCATCCGCTTCGTCAGAAACATCTTTGACAACTGCACTCAAACTCACGCCATCACAGACCGCATGGTGGACACGAAATAGCGCAATAGTTTCTGACTTGTAACCTTGCTGAATGAGTTCTTTGCTGTTAAGAATGGCGCCAGAAGTCCCTATGGGCCCTGATGATAGGCTTACTTCCCACGGCTGGTCTGTCACATCTATGGGAGAAGTAAGAAAGCTGTTTATTCTTTCCTTAAATTGGTTTGGATTTTCTGGATGAGGTAACTCTAATGTGTATTCGCCAAGAGACTTGTTTGCATCCTCAAAGCATTTATCAGCTGCGGTCACGTGGTATTGAAAACGCTCGTGTTTCCTCATGACCGTCTCCCAGAGCTCTTCAAACTCCTCAATGCCCATGCCTTCATCTTTATTCGCAAGAGCAATGAAGAAGGAAATGATCGATGGATTGCGTTCTGTTTGAGAGAGCAATGCAAACTTACCAACTGGAGTCATTTGCTTGCGGAGCAATGGTGTTTTTTTTGCTCGCTGGGCTCGCTCTGATACCAACTTTTGGAAGAAGGGGATACCATGATATAATATCAGAGCTGTTAAAGCAAGTGTGCAAGAGGAAATGAAAGGATCCCCGCAATTCCATGATGTCAAAATATACCGAAGCATGTTTCAAATGGTAGTAGATAGTGTTTTGATGTTCTTTTTTCATAATATGCTGACAACTGAACCCGGAACAATAACATTTCTTCAACATTATCTTGAGCTAGCGGAGTCTGACTGTGTTCTCAATCTGTGGTATCTACTTATGTTTGCCTTTCTTTGAACCCTGCCGGTCGAGAGTTTTGTAGCTGGTACCATACCAGCTGTGTGATTATGTTCAATAATTAGCATACAAATATTCATCATTTAGTCTGTTGCAACATTTTTATTTGCTTCGAATAGAAATAATAAGTGACCAGTCGTCCCTAGCTATGAAATGAAAATCCAGAATGTTCATAATTTGTAGAAATGCGTTTAATAGAGTCTATTATTCTTTTTTCCTTAGTTCGCGTCGCGTTGGGCGGTATCATATCTTTGTGATTGTTTGCAGCGGCCTTGAGAGATTTCACTCTCTTCACAGTTATTTTGTTGTTGTTGTTGTTCTGTCTTCAAAGCAAGGCAAACACAAGCGATGAGAACACTAAAAATTAGGAGTGCATCTTGAATACCTACGACCTACGATACAGCTCAGCTCACATTAAATCGAGAACTCCTCCACCGCCAACACAAAGTACAATCTCAATCGCCAGGAAGCCAATGTTGGCCAAGAAGCATGGCAGCACATGCAGATTACAAAGCTGGCACCCGTGGCTGACAGGTCTTCCATAATAAACTTTGATCAAGCTTACACGAGCTTGCCTCCTTGAGCATTTTAAAGTAAATGGCATCCACTCAAACCTTCATACCTACAGAAGTTAGAAAAGTCCTGAAGATTTTACTCCACACCAAATGAACTAAAGAAGCACCTACCTATCCTGACAAAACTTAACACCCTATGAAAAATGCTCAACCCCCACATCACTACATTCTCTCACATGACAATCTTCGATGACCATTTCACTCTAGCAGATGGCGTAGAAATGGATATTAAGTATTCTCTTCCGGCTAGTAATGTTATCCATTTCCTACCACCACTCATTTTTCTCCACGGCTCTTTCCACTCAGCTTGGTGTTGGGTCGAGTTCTTCATGCCTTACTTTGCTCACATAGGATATCCGTGCATAGCATTGAGTATGCGTGGGACCATGAATACGTATGCAGGAGATGCGAACAAAGTTAAGATTGATCAGCATGTGGATGACGTGCTACGTTTTCTAGAATATATTCATAGACGAGTATTCAAGGAAGACAACAATGGCAAGTATGATGATACAATGAGGTTATTCTTCGAGTTTCTCTCTAAAAGGGTTACCTTGAAAGAAGATTATGTCGCACCAGTAATCATTGCGCATTCATTTGGTGGTCTAACTTGCATGAAATTGCTGGAACGTCTGGACAAAGAAAACACCAAACAAATGCCACTGCTGAGCACCATAGCACTATTATGCTCTGTTCCTCCAAGCGGAATAACCAAAATGTCTTTGCGTGCCCTGCGAAGAAATCCACTCAAAGGCTGGCGCATAATGAAAGGTCTCGCACTGAAGAAGGCAGTGTCGAATCCAAAGCTTTGCCGGCGGTTATTCTTCGATACAGAAGTTTCTGACGAAATGTTGAATAAGTACATGACGCATTTTCAAGAAGATTCGAAAGTGACAATGGACTTGCAGGATCTGGCTGACAAACTACCTGCGCTCGCTGCAGATGACTGTGGGTGCTCCACATGTATTCAAAATGGAGTGCTTCGATATCAACCGCTTGTTCTAGGAGGCACGGAAGATTACATTGTTGATTCTGATGCAGTGAAAGAAACGGCAAGATTTCTCTGTGCTAACAACAACGAAGCCGCCGGTAGTACAAGAACTTGCAACCTTGTCATGGTGAAAGGGGCTGTTCATGATGTCATGCTTGCAAAATGCTGGAAAGAAGTTGCGAGGGAGTTAGAACTCTGGTTGAGCAACATGAAGTCAATATCAGAGGCTTCCCATCTTTCACAATAAACTTCCAGTGAGACTACATACACCCTGGACTTAACAACACGGGTTTACAAATAGATGTCATGCAAGGTTCCTTTTTGTTTGAGCTGGGTCAGCATGGCTGCTCAAGGCCTGATGTCAGCTTGAGATTTCCTTTGCTGGCTGCGGATCAGGTCCAGTTACATCCAAAACAGACGCAGTACAATAATCAGGATGATTGTAAATACTGACGAACTTAGCTATTTGAAAGCTTCGCTCATCATACGGAGTCTTTCCTTTCACAATGATATTTTTAGGCACAGATTGTACAGTTTTTGCAGTAGGAATGATTCCGATGGAATGTAAATGAACTAATCACCGAATCATCTACTTTCGGTAGCTATCTTTCTAGATAACTTATCCTATTTGTTCCGGACGGATCAACTTCACGCACGCCGCTAAAGGCACCTCCAGCCGATCGACAAGCGCCAACGTCCCATCACCTCCGTTCCTTCTAAACGACGAGATGTCATGAGAATGCTGATGTGCCGTCAAAAGGAAGTCACCACACTCAGACATGCATAAACATCGAGGGGTGAGACCCTCCGTAGAAATCCGTTGTACCAACTTGAGTCCATGGTCACCATCTGCAGTTGCAAGTTCGAATACCGATATCGAATTGTGCAACCTCGCCGCAGCATAAACGTACTTCCCATCGGGGCTCCAAACTGCATCCGACGCCCACCGTCCGCGGTTGAACTCATAATATTCCGCTGATTCTGCAGGCCACTTCTCCGGCAAAACCGATATCGGATCGCACACGCCCTCGAAACTCCCGTCGTCTACATTTCTGTTAATGAGCCAGATTTGCGCGGTCATTTCGAGGCTGACGACGGCGAGACTTTCGTGGATGGGGTTGAAACTGATGGATCGCGGTCCCGATCCCGGAGGGGCGGCGAGCCGTCCCCTTTCTTCGCACTGCAACGACGACTCGTTATCATTATTTTGTGCATTTGTATTCATGGAGTAGAGGACGATGGCATCGGAACCCAGATCGACGCAGCAAAGGTCTAACGCCGAAGAGGGAAATACCGGCGCCATCACCGACGTCGAATGCGCGTGCGAACTTTCCTGTCGATCCATGTCCACTTCGGAGCCGGGCCCAAATGGAATGGCGACCTTCTGCGAGTACGCACCAGTATTATCGGCAGCAGCTTTGGCTTTGGTGCCGAATATCGAAAGCACGCCTTCGTCTTCCCCGTAATTACAGATGATGATGCATTCCGCGCCATCGACGTCTGCGCTAATGATGTGACAGGGATATTTTCCTCCCGTTTCCAATCCTCCCCCCAGAGCTTTGGCAGTGATTTTCATCCCACCATCTTTGTCATCTCGAGTTTGGTTCACCGCAAACGAATGGAAAAGGCCATTGTCGCCGTTGTCGAGTTCGGATACGATGCATAAACCACCTTGGCGCAACGCTTCCGGACGACTGCTACTGCTACTGCTAGTACTACTGCCTTCGTCATTGTCATTGCGTTCCAGTATACACAAGTAAGAGGGATTCGTCACCTCCTCCGCCGGGATGATGGGTTCCCCATCGTTCAAGAAGGATAACTTCCCGTCGGCATCGACTCCTATGGCGAGAACGCCCGATCCGATTTTGGTTCGGTCGTGGGGAGCGCCGCCGAGGGAGCCTTCGAATGGGTCGGCGGACCCTGCCTTGGTGTAGCACCCGACGAAGCCGATGTACTTGTATTCGTGATCCATTTTATTTGGCCGGCGTTGAAGCGAGGGTTGTAGGTCACAGATCAGAGCACAGATCAGAGGCGAAGGAAGCGGCGGCGGCGTACGAAGTGTTCTTTCTGGATGTTTGTCATCGTAATCTTTTGTCGTCATGGTCGGTCATCAAGGCATGCTAGATTTGACAAGTTTTAGCATGTACATTTGTTTGTCGTTCTACAAGCTTCATTCAACACCGCGTCGTCCGCGCGGAGAACGACAACTCTGTAAAAAGTGGCGGGAGATGTGGTAGCGTAATATGTAGATCCTTCGTGCGTGTCGAGCTCAGTTTCGAGTTCTCGGTTCTCGCGCTCGTCATTGCATAGAAGATAGAACGACAACTTACAGGACATGTTCATACATATCTAATTAGGAATGGTAGAATATTAATATTTGGCGTATTTAGAATAGTTGGTTGGTGCAGGTTTGCGGTTTCTCTTGATGGATTGCTTGATCTTTTTTAGCGCTAAGGCGCCCTTTAAGTCCTTTTGCAGAGCGAAGTTTGCAGAGCGACGTTTGGCGGAAGAAGTTCGATGACGTCATCAGTATTGCGCTGAACTTTGCCGTGCAACCAGGCCCAAAAAGTCCTCTCGCACGACGAAGTTTGCAGAACGAAGTTTGAAAAATGAAGTTTGAAAATGATGGTATCTTATCGCTTATTTGTCTTTATTTTAGCGAGAAAGTAATGAGTTCTCATCCTCAAGAGGGTTCTCATCATCTCGTTTTTGTTTTTGGCTGGAACGTATCGAGGAGACATCTGCATGCACTGCATGCTAATAGGTACCTCGAGAACGGTTTGATGGTATTGGCAGCCAAATAATAATTGTTGAACGACGCGCCCATACACTAAAATAATATCGGCCTTCTCAATCACAGCAATTCATTTTGCCCCAGTGGATACTACATCTAGTTAACCATAAGATGGCTCAGTCGGTATTAATAGCCACTGCCCTCCAGAAACAAAGATAAGATTGAAACTGCCATTAAGGCTTCTACAAACCTTGTAATTTATTGCGTTGGTATCTAATAATATCGCCCGCGGTGGTCCAAGAGACACCAAAAATACTACCTCCGTTTGAGAAGACTCCATGGCTGAATTATTCTCTCCATCCTCACCACCGCCACCGTCTTCATCTCCTTGCCAAAATTTCAAATTTCACCTTGTCCGACAGGCCGTCCTCCTCTTCTTCGCATCAATAGCCCAACGTATCGGCGTCGCATGTTCCGGTTTGATTGTTGTTGGTGGGTGTGCAGTTTGGATATTTTTTCATTTGCCTTGTTGTTGTTGTAGTAGTATTTGTCATGGCCTAGGAAGGCCTGTCCAATTCCGCCCATCCCGCTCCTTTGGAACCACTGCCTTTGCATCCGCATTAATTTTTAATCCCCTGTTGGTTGATTGTTGTGTTCGTTTTCCACAATCCATTTAATTCTGGATTCTGGCAGGTTCATAATTAATTTGTACAGCACCTCCCCCGTCGGGAAAGGTTTGATTTTTGCATTTTACTTGGAGGGAAAGACAAAGGCGAATAACGTGAGTAGTAGAACAATGACAATTCAAATATCCAAAGCGTACATTGCTCTAGCGCAAAATAATTAATTACCTCTATCTCGAAATATCGAGATAAGATAGCTCGCGTGCCCCTACCTGTGTACGATACCTAGCCCTGGCGCAGCACCAAGCTTCAAGCATGCGTGGCACTAAATGACGACACGAACGATGCGAAGTTGAAGGGAGATTGGCGCGCGGAGGACAAATAATGGCCGAGAGTGAGGAAGGTTCTCTGCACGAGGAAGGTGTCATCTTCAACTCATGATTCTCGGAGTCAGAGACGCGCGGCTGGAGACGCTGGGCGGTGCCACCAAGATTGCTATCAGAACAACGCTGATGAGGAGCGTGCACTGCTGCTGTTGCTTCCTCGATAGTGACGGGAGGATGGCTTATGGTTATGGTTATGGCTTCGCGCTTTGGCTTTGCGGAAAGTGGATTTGAGCATTTCAGCGAGCGTGGCAGCTCTGGCCTCGGCAAAGTTAGATGGAGGTTCGTTGGTGCCAATAGTTGGCATTGTAGGATCTTGTACACTGGTAGGGGTAGGCATGTTTGACGAATATTGATGATGACGGAATGATGGCTATGCGGAAAGTGAAGATAGGGGAGATGAATAGGTAGGTAGGAGGCAAACGATGTCATTGGTGTGTTGTTGTTGTTGTCGTCGTTTTCATCGTCGGTTGA
>JALLOZ010000966.1:0-10004 GCA_036939875.1 Thalassiosira pacifica
ACATTGAATCCATGATATTAATTTAATTGTTGTTTCTGTTGCTTCTATTGCTACAGATCTTGCTTTTGGTCCTACTATTGCTGATGTTGGCTACGTTGATGTTTTTGTTGTTGTTGATAATGACTTTTTGGTCCTCTTCTTGCTTCTCCCCATAACCATTCTCCTAGCTTCTCCCTCCTCCTACTCATGAAACTCCTGCTCCTGCTCCTTCTTGTTTAGTTGGACTTCTCTTCCTTGTGTGACTCCCCCCCTCCTCCTGCACTCATCCTCCTCATCGTGCCCGTTTGCTAGTTCTCCTCCTCCTTGATCCTGGCTTCTCCGTCTTCCTCCTCGTGATCATTTCCCTCCCCCCTCTCAAGAACCTCATGATCCTCCTCCTTCTTATTCAAGTCACAGTTCGGTTGACAAAACCAACCCATGCTTGATAACAGTGGCCGTGTTGTGGGCCATTGCTTGGCTGGTGGGTTCGACAGTACAGCTTGACTTGTGTTTGGAGGCACAAGGCACGCCGTCGTGGATTGAGTGATGAGTGGTTGTCCACCATCAGCAAATCTTTGTCGCAGCTTGCGACCGCGGTCATTGTGGAGACCGTGCTTTGACACGACGCCAGCACTGGTAGTTGGGGAGGGGGGCCTATTGTGCCGTGCATTGTGGAGGTGTCAATGGTTGTCTACGGGGAGAATGGCCTTTGCGGAGGTAACAAGGGTGAAAGTCGTGCTGTTGGTCTTTTTTTGCATCTTTTTACCGGCTTGATCTCGCCAATGTGACAAAAGTTAGTCGCCTAGTCGACATTGAACTTTGTCGACATAAGCATTGTCAAGCAATCCCATGACAATGTAGTGTAATAATAATTTTGCGCCATCGCACTGTTTGCCATCTGCGGCGCAGATCGTGAATTCTTCCTCGGCATGGACCAAAATCACCCGGTCGGGGATTACTACGAGGAGGATTGCATCCTCCGTTTCCTGACATGTCGTGCTTCGCGGGGACAGTAAAGACGCCAGTCGCCATGGTACACCTTGCTTGGGGGAAGTGGGCAGCTGGTTGATGCTGCATGTGGCATTGTGGAATGGCACTAGTGCGGTGGACGTTTTGCCGTTTTGGGATTTTTTCGGCAAAAAAAATGGTGTATCCCCAGGCATGTAAGGGTTAAGTAATGTATCTACCTATGCTTCGGGGGACGTAGGTGGTTGCATAAGGCCCTCTTTTGTGTGCCCCCATTTGTGTGCCCCCTTTATCCCAGTTACTCCTTACTTGTGGAAGTGGAAGTTAGGAATTAGTATCATTGGGGTGATGGACAGACGACCCCGTTACAGCCAAGGAGTACCTATGCGAGCAACATGAGCTTCTCACATGAACATGCTGTAGCGTGGTGATTGGGCTATTGCTATTCGACCAAGAGGTTTGACTCACAATCCACAATCCCGACAAGCCTCTCTAGCTGCGCCCACAGCCAGCCAGCAGTAATATCAAGCAGCGTAGCTACGAATACACATCTAGGATGAAAGTAATGATACCAAAACTAATAAGCACATCTTTGTTGTTTGTAGTTGGCACTATTGCCGCTGCTCCTACATTTGCATCAACCACCCTCGATGAATCAACCCGTGGCCGCCATATGGGCCGCTCTGATATCAATGGCCGTCGTGATATTAGCAAGAAGATGAGTCAGTTCCGCCTCCATGAAACATTGTTAGCGCCCCTATCTGGAGTCTCGGGCATTGACCACGAGAGGAGACTTGCAAGGAATGCGGCACGTCTCGGTGTAGCTACCGACGATCATCGTAAACTCCTCGCCTTCGATATTCCAGAGGCGATTGTGGAACTGTGGAATGCTACTACACCGCCTCCATATGAAGGTCCTCGTCTATCATTTGAACGTGAGGATTCCCCCGAGCGGCTACCCTTCGGTGATGGTGTTGGACAAGTAGCATCACTTCCGAGCGCCACGAGAGAGTTTTGGACCGGAAAGGATAAGGATGGTAAGAATGTTCCCGAGTTTGATAGGAACGCCAGTAAGATGTGGGAAGTAGTAGCCTGTCCAGTAGTGGTAAGTGTTCACATCTCTCATTTTTCTTTTTCTTTTTATGCACTGTATGGTGTCGTGCATACCTTTGTCTAATGTTCTGCACCATTGTCAATGCCTCTACTTCATACAGGATGTAGAAACGTTTATGGTGGCACCCTGGACCTGCATCTTCGGCAGCAGCCCCGCAGCAACCTTATTTGACTTCTTTGGGGATGGAGTCACTCAGGTGGTCCGTGGCGTAACCCAGAAGATGATCCCACTCATCATTGAATCTGTCACAGATCTTGGTGGTGCTGATGAATTCATGGATTCAATTGAAGAAATTGTAAAACCTCTCTGCGAGCTACTCGATGTAATTGAAAGCATCTATGACTTCGTTAGGAATACAATCAAAAATTCTCTCAACACTATTACCAGTGCCGTCAGCAGCGTTAAGGATGCAGTACAATCCGTGTCTAGCAAAGTATCAACTGTCACGAATACCATCAACTCAGTGGTTGAAAGTATTGATGATATTGAAGACGTTGTTGATGGTATCGAAGATATTGTTGATTCCCTTCCGACACTTGGGGATATCGCAGAGGCCCTCAATCCTTTTCGCCGCCGTCTTGACGAAGATGAAACGAGCACTTTGTACGAACTCGTAGGCAATCTTGTGGAAGAGTTGAATTCAGCTGATGGTGAGTACTTATTGCTGTTAACAAATTGATACCATGGGTGTAAAACATGTAACGATTGTTGTCTTCCCGCCTACTGCCTCAGACCGCATCGTTGAAGCACTTCACCTTGCTCTCGGAACTGATGGACAGAGCCATGTAAGCATCCTCGAAGGAATTCTCCAAGTGGCAACTTCAGTTGATGAGATGGAAGATGGACTTCAAGGTATGGAAGAAGGAATTCGTGACACCGTCCAGGAGCAATGCCCCGTGCCCAAATCAGAGGAAGATCTCGAGTTGAAAAGTATGCTTCGTAAATCAAGGGGGTTCAAGGAGGCAGCCGCCCAAGCAGCTGCCAAAGCTGGTGTAGGAGAGGAGGTTGTTGAAGATATTGCTTCATATATCCTTGATCAGATGAAGGAAGTCCCAAGCGATTTGGATGACGAGCTTATCAAGGAGGTGAAGGACTCATTTGATAGTAGTGACCTGAAGAATGACCTGAAGAGAAGAGTCCTCCAAGAACTCGAAGCCAGCACTGACAAGATTGTGATTGACACTGCGGCAGATCTATTCAGGAATTCCTTGGGTGGGCAGGAAGCGACGCACCATCGTCGTCTTGGTTCTCTCGGAGACAGCTGCCGAGATGGAGGAGTTAGTTCAGTCAAGGATCAAATTAAGGGTGAGTACGCTGTCTATCCTGAACATTGTCAATAATCATCTGAACTAACACTTACAATCTGTTGTTTGATATGCGGCAGATGCTATCAATAATGTGGTCGAAGCGGTTGTTTTTGGACTTGGTCGGTTACAAAGTTTGGGAGGAGACTTCGTTGAAATGAAGAGTGAAGGTAAGTGTCTAGGGTTCAGAATTATCTCTATTTGCACTCTCTCAACTCATCTCACCATTCTCATCAATAGGAGAGGAGTTCGAAGAGATATACACCTTCGTCTATTCACCGGGCCACGTACGCCACGACTTGGCCACGATAATGAAACGTCCGCATTTCACAATCAATCGCATGGCTCATAATTCCAACAGTTCTTGACCAGGCATTCGTAACCGTAACCCATACAATCCTCCTACCAAACAACAACAATGAGCCACTCACGCAACGTATCCATCTCGGAAGCCGTCTTGGCGCCTCATGGCGATGCCAACAACCCCAACGATGAAATCTCCGTCGATCTCGCAGAGCACCACGAGGCGCTCATGGGGGCAGAATTCCACAACATGGCCAACATTTTGAAGCAGCCAACATTGGCCACGCTCGGAGACACGCCATTCAATGACGACGGAGACGAGCTGGCGCACCATCGCATTGTTGCCACTGAAATCGTCGATCCGGTGAAATTCGAGGCGGCGGAAGCCATCCTCCAAAACGCTGTCGTGTTGATCGCTCCTCGCATCCCTGATTGCATCCACCTCATCGAAGCCAGCGTGAAGCGTGGGCTCATGGTCATGGGAGTCATTCCCAAACCCAACGACGGCAAGCACGGAGCCAGCACCTTCCACCCCACGGCCGAAGCTCTTTTGGAGGTGGGCATGCATCAAGTGTACGAACCTCCCGTGGGATCCAAATTCGATATCGTGGAGTGCGCTTCCAACTTAAAGACGATTGAAGCTCAGCAAAACTTGAGATTCCTGGGCGTCCTGCCCTGTCGCGAAGCGGCAGTGGATTTCTCCGATATTCTCAGCGCTCTGTTGGGGCTCACCGTGGCGAATGATCTCGGCCTTGCCAGTGCCAGGCGCGATAAAGGATTGATGAAGCTTGCGGTGGCCAATGCCGGTTTGAGGGTGGCCAAGTACGCTCGACTGTCTCAGGGAGATGGCTCGGATGTCATTGAGGCGGTCAAAGAATTGGAGCTCGAGTATCCGATCGTGGTGAAAACTCCTCGTGGGATGGGAACATCTGATGTGTTCATTTGCAAGAATGAAGAGGATGCAGTTGCGAATGCGGCGCACATTGTGAGGAGCATCGGCCCTGATGGAAGGAAGACCCAATACGCTCTTTTGGAGGAATTTATTGGTGGAGAAGAGTTTGCTCTGAACTTGGTAGCCAGTCCTACTACGCCACGTGGTGTTCAGGTCACTGATATCTGGATGTACCACAAGATCAATACTGACGGGGTAAGTTGAGCCCGCTCATAGTACTTTGACGAAATCTTGTTGAACGCATGTTACTAACTTTCAACATGCACTATGTTCAGACCATGGTAAACACAACCCAGGAAATGGTTAGTCCTCACGACAGAGGCTATGCAGAGCTTGTTCGATATGCAGAAGGTGTATGCAGAGCAGTTGGTATTAAATATGGTATGGCGCATGTTGAGGTGAAGGCTGACTACGACGAGAAGCGTAACAGGTGGATCAAGTGAGTCTGGTAATTGGAATTTGATCATGGGTCTTTTTGTCAAAACAGGCTCGTGCAATAATACTTAAAATTGTACCCATTCTTGCTCTTTTGCTATAGTCCCGTGATGATTGAAGTGGGAGCTCGCTTGGCTGGAGGGCGCAAAGCGATCATGGCCGAAGAGACGATTGTTGGTTGGCATCCCTTTGATGGTATGGTTGATGCTCACTGTGGATTCCCTGTCCGCATGCCTCCATCTTTCCACCCTTCCAAGAAGGCAGTACAATCATTCATCGCATCTGACAAGAGTGGCGTACTCAAATCCATCAAAGGTGACGACTTTGAGCGTTTGGAAACTTATAATGCTCATGTTATGCTCAAGAATATTGGGGATGATGTTGTGCGCGCCAAGGATATCATGTCATTTGTTGCATATGTGTGGTTGATCGGAGACGATGATGCCGTGAAGCGTGATGCACAGTTAGCAAGGGATATGTTCGTTGTAGAGGTAGAATAGATTGGTGCTCCTGATGGAAAGTAAGGGGCTTCGGTTTGAACATATTCGTGCAAAAAGATCTGGGAAAAATATGGTGCATTCGTAAAATAGATAGAAGGCTATTACAAAATATAAGTATCATTTGGTATGATTTGAATGAGACACACTGTACCTATACCATTCAATGCCCCAGTCATGGACTGGCCAGTAATGCTGCAATGAAATGCATAATTTGTCATACAAATAAAGAATAACAAAATTCTCCATTGATCCATTGTTTGCATCGTGAATTCTGTACCAATTTTTAACATATTTCTCAGTCTGTTGTCATACTCTCATTTCTTTTCATTTATCACTCTAGCAGGTGATCAAGTCTCGGTCAAGGTACTTGATGATCCCTGATATCTTGACACATATGTCCTGGTACTCTTTTGGTGCCCTAAAAAAACATAGAATTGGTTCTAATGATCCAATTGACACCATTCGAAGTGTACGGTGCTCCTAAGGAGATGATCAAGGGGCAGCCCAGCAAATATTGGATAATTGTATCGAGTGGACATTGGGATACAATGGTGAACATTTGCGGCCATAGTATCAATGGAATTTTCCGGATATCGATATCCCTCTAACCCTTCTACCTGTTAGCCATCCTGTAGATTTCCATGTAGTTCCTACCTAAAATACTCTTTTAAGAGTAGAGATATGATGTCTATTTGTTCAGCATTATCGATGTCAAAATAGATCAACCAATATCAATCTATTGATCGCCATGTCCCGATATTGGTGTAGATCAAATTATGCCTATCAGTCTATTGATATATGTCTCATAGTATACATTTCCTGATATTGATCGATTGATATGACAATAGGATGATCACAGTTAGATGGTTTTTGATCAATTTAGTTTCTGGAGCAAGTATAAAAATGGCGGGAAGCTACTGGGGGGTCTAAGTCTCTAGCTATATGCTAGGCTGGTACCAAGGGGGTCTAAGGCCAGTCCCCACACACCCAAGCACATGAGCATGGAGAGAAGTGGGTGCATTCTAGGACATTATGTATTGGTTCCTACCCATGTTCTACTTTGGGTTGGACTAAGTTAAATTAATGGGAGCTGTATTCGGGGGAGAAACAGACACACACAGTGCTCCCATAATATCAAAAGGAAGGATATCTAGTGGTTGGATGGTGCCACAGCTATGCAAACAATTCTCATACCACGTACGATACAATGTTAGGATTCAAGCCCTTTGAACACATCAGTATGCTTGATTTTTGTCCCAGAGGCCGACACACACATGCCCCTAGCACATGAATGTAGACAACACATACCAAGGTTATACACACACAAGATCCACATTTGACTCAACTATAGACGTCTCATTCTGGGGCAGATTGAAACAGACATTCGCATGGGTGTATACTGGGGCAAAAATCAAATGCCCCAATGTGTACATAGGACTCGAATCCTGATATTGTATTGTACGAGATACAAGATTTATTCGCAAATCATGCCACCATGCAACTATTAGATTTTTAGAACCATTATTCCTGGTGGGTCCGACTGTCCTGCTCATATTGTGGGAGCACTGTTTGTGTCAGATTTATCCCCAAATGCAGATCACAATAGTCTAACTTAGTCTAACTGAAAGTAGAAATATATGTCGGAACCAATACATTGTATCATAGAATATGCCCACATATCTCCATGTTCACGTACTGGGGGCTTGTGGAGACTGGCTAGATTAGGCCCTTGCCCAAATGATTTCAAACTGCCCAAGAATGAGATGTCTGTAGTCCAGTCAAAATGGATATTTTGTATGTAGAACCTTGGTATGTATAATCTATATTCACACGCTGGGGGTTTGTGTATGTCAACCTAAGGCTCATTCCAAGTTCTTATTCGCCCTGCAATTTGGCCCTGCAATCGTCTGTCCATTACCAATAGACCCTCCTTATTCCAAACTTTGTCATTTTGATGTGTTAGAGGGCAGACAGTATTATGATGTGCTACCTATTATCCTGCCAGATATCTGATGCCTCAGGCCTCTCTTCCTGCCAAACATCATCCATCACGAGGCATGAGGGTGTACAAGCAACAATGACAATGATGCATGATGATGAGTTGTTGCGGAGAGGATGTTGAGGATTTGATGAATTGGCATCAATAATTTTATCTTTGTGACAGGGGATATCCCTAAAATTGCAGAGCCAAAATAATATTGCAAGTTGAAATGTTATATAGAACTGGATCCTATTTTCTCATGCAAGATTCTTTTTGGCCCTGCAATTGGCAACAATGAGTATCACGGTCATCAATTACAGGACCAAATTACAGGAAAAATTGCAGGACAAATTGCAGAACAAATTGCAGAACAAGTAGGTGACAAGGTTCCTTGTTTCAGTTGGGTTATCTGGCTTCCCGTCATTTTCACAATACCAACATCTGCAATCCTCCCCATTCCATACCATGGTGAAAGCTAGCCTAACTGCCACAATTTTCCTTTGTCTGATCTGACCATCTGCCACAGAATTATGATCGTCCGAAACACTTCCGGACACTTCGTTGCCCTTCTTACCTTCCGCCACGACACTATCCTTCCTCCATACTCAGCTAGTGCGTTCGGATCCTGCATGATTGTCTGATCTGACCATCTGCCACAGAACTAGCATCGTCCGAGACGCTTCTTAGCACATCATCGCCCTGCCTTCTTACCTTCCACCATAACACCACTATGATTCCTCCATACTTGGCTAGTGCCTCGGATCCTGCACGATCTACCAAAAAAGACACCTGGTCATAAGCACCACCGTGAGACAACACGGAACAGTTCTCCAACTGCCATGAGACAACACGGAACAGTTCTCCGGCCGCCCGTGATACAATTATTACCTTTTTTGCCCAAGGAGAGGATCACTGCATCCACTATCACCATCCTGTACGGCTGGTGATGCAAAAAACAGCATTTTCTTCCAATCTCCCCTTCAACTGCATGCAGCAAGCAGACAACAACAACCATAAACCACCACCACCAGAACCAATCCCATTGCATGGACTAACTGTCATCCAGTCAGATAATACATCCATCTCCACCCCCCAACACCAACATAAGAACAATGATTACTCCCCGTCTTGAGAACGATGTTTGTTTGAAGTTGATCTGTTTGAGCTCGTACCTCCCAACTGAAAATATGAAGTTATGGCTCAAAATCGATGAGCTCCGTGATAGACTTGTCATTGGCAGAGTACACCCATCTCTCTCAACTTCCATCTTGCTCACTTGTTTGATGAGGTTTAATAAAATCAACATCATGTCAAAGCGTCTCGATCATCACACGAGCTATTATCGTCCTTCCACCTATGAATTTGAAAATGACACACCTTCGGACCAGCGACGATCCCAGTTAACAGGGCATAACAAACGTGGTCTTCCAATATTACCAACAAAGAACTACTTCCTATCCCACCCCAATACTAGCGCCAATATTCATATGATCAACAGTGCAATCATACAATACACATCTGACATGAAAGCACATGATAAAGAGGTAGAGAAATTGAAGAGAAGAGCAAAAGAGGATCTGATTTGGAAGAAGACAGCAGAGGAGGATGACTTGATTCAGAATCAAGAGGACAGTCGTGTTGATGTACCAAACATTGAAGGCAGTGGGATCTTCGACATTATTCAGAATCAAGAGGACAGATGTGTTTTTGTACCAAACATCGAAGGCAGTGGGATCTTTGACATTCCCATCTTGGTTACATTCTACAAGAAGTAATATCCCATGCTGCACAGTGCCATTCCAGTCTTGATCTGACTGAAGCAGATAAGAGGTTTGGCGACAGGATCATCATGCATTGGAATTGCCCCACTTGTAAGAAAACGTTTGATTTGTACAACTGTAGGTGGAAGAGGAGTGTCAAACAGAGATGTCAGTAGTTTGCCCGGATACAGCCCGACATCAATGTCAAGATTACCATGAAGGCTAGAGTCAACAGAATCAACTTCAATAAGATGATTGGGTTGATCTCTGGTTCATTTGGAATCAAAATGATGAACAAGCGGAACCTTCGAAAGACGGAGCTGAAAATACGAGGCGTCATCGGTGAACTGTTTGGGCAGCGCAGAGAAGAAAACATGGCGTTGCATGTAACCATGCCAAAGGAGCAGCCAGAATACGAAGTGATGGAATGGGAATGGCTTGGAGAGAAACACCCTGCCAATGACGGAACAACTTCAATGGATGGTGGAGGGGAAAATGTTCCTATAAACATCACATTGATGGAGATGAAATGGCGACGACTGTACAGAGCCCCGTTGCCTGGGTACCAATTGGTCTAGTACACTCACAAGTGAGTATCATGTCATCGTTCTTTATGACTCAATGTATACTCATATCTTACTGACACTATTCAAACAAACACGGAAAGAATCAATGCATCAGATGCACGCGTCTCTTAAATGCACAAGTGC
>JALLOZ010000970.1:0-10009 GCA_036939875.1 Thalassiosira pacifica
TGTTGTGTTGGTTGTAGTTATTATGTTGATTGTTATGTTGTTGTGTCTTGGCTCGCACAAACCCACCCAATTCTCCTCAAAATTAAAACAAGAGAAGGGGATTTGCAATATTTTAGGTTCAATGAAGTGAAATTAATATAGGACTTAGTATAGGCTTTACGTACAAGCTATGATAAAATATGGCGCGAAAAAATCCGTGGTCCTGTTTGTGTGGCTTGAGATGGAAACCCATCATCAAGCTTGAAAGATTGCAAATGATCTCATATGAAAACATCTGCTAAACCATGGCTATTATGCATGCAGACACACCCATGGGGGCGTCTTTTCCCTGACAGGGCCACTACCAGCCACGTCGATTGTACTTCATTTTTTACTCAACTCAAATTCACAGTGTGAGCTCGTGGATATTTATTGCCCAGGGAATGTATGATAATCTGCTAGAGGCCCAAATAGGAATAAGAGAAGTAAAAAATGAGCAAAAACCAATGCTCATCCTCAAGTGTTGCTAGTCATCATCATTCTCCTCCTGATCATAGTGGAGCTACCATCCCATCCCACGACTGAGGAATGGCCACCATGCTCAAGATCCCTTTGATCTAGCAACATGTATAACATGTAGGCATATTGGACAGGCCAAGGTCCACTTGGTGCAAGGGGATCAGTGGTTGTAATGACAATATGATACCTTTCAGCCTCTCCACCAGCCAGGCAAAGTGTGGCTGTTACCAAGACATTTCCAGCTATCAGCCGCCACTCCGTATCAACTGAAAATGCACCAAACAATGATGGGTTAGCTCAGATAAATCTGATTCTTCATATTACATTCGCCCCATTGGTGCTCTCAGCAAAATAATAATAGCCACACAGCAAATAAAGCTGACGGTAGAATCCTCCCTCAATTAGCAAGGCAAGCAATGAATCTAGCCAGTAGTAGGCTCACTCCTGTTCTACGGACAGGCCCTACACCTACAGCTACAGACAAAACAATATGAGAGGTGTTGAGCATAAATGCATGCAAGCAATCTAAATAGATGACACTCACAGACAAATGATCATGCCAAGTACTTGACTACCTCATGATGCACTCTGGCGCAATGGTGCACTATCTGATGAGTGGCACTATCGTCAAAATTAGCAGCAGTGCTGATTTTGAGAACAACTATAACTCAATAAGTAGCATCGGCGGCCATCATTTCCTGGGATGGGACCAGGAAAATCATGAGCCACTGAGGGTCAACGGACCAATCAGTATCGTTATGGTCCTTCTAAAATCAATTACAACATCAGTAATGCAGAGGCGGAGTTATACGACAAGTACTCCAACACACAAAAAGGCACAATTTATGAACTCACCATGGACGGAATGGGGTGGCAGCAGATAGAAGGCACCAACTCCCTTATCTTTATTAATATTTCTACCGTCGGAGGAATAGCCAAAAGCACCATCAGATGACAAAGCTCACGAATTCATCAGCACCCTAAACATTTCATTTGTGTGGCCTATTGTGATACTGTGCAATGAGGGTCGAGCTTTTGCTCCTACTGACAGCCTTCCATTGATCGCCCTAATACCCATCATACATAGTCTATTTGTATTTTGTTTTCATGGCCATGAGTTATTTTCTCTCCTCTTGATACGATCTAGACACAGACCATATCGTATTTTACACAAGAAAGGAATGAGCAAGATTATTGTAAAAGGCTTGAGATTATTAGATGCCTACAAATTACACTAATCTATTCATGTGAAAAAGAGAACATAGTACCGACGTATTTCCTAAACTGGTGATCTTCCTTCAAAAATAATCACTGAAGATCACTGATACATCTACAGCTACAATACACCATTTAAACGTGCGGCTTCTTGTAAGTGGAAGCCTTCTTCGACATTTGCGGCGGCATCTTCCTCGGGGCCTCTTCCCGACTTCTCTTCTTCCAAGGCCCCACGGTTATTTTTCTCTTGAGATCCCTCATCACCAACTTGAGGGAAACCCGCTGGCTGTCGATGCGGTGTGCGCTAGTGAAGTGGCGAGCGGCCGTTTCGTATTCGCCCAGACGCATGTTCGCGTATCCAATTTCGTAGAGGACGTCAAAGTTGGTGTCTGATTGGCTTGGGACTTGGAGTACTTTGTTGCAAGCTTGTATGACGTCTGATCAAAACACGATTGGAGTTTTAGAGATGTGTGTGAGTTTTCAAGCTCTGGCACAGATGGCAAATGAACGACAGGTTGATCCATCAAACTCACCTTGCCAAGACGAATTCCTAAAGTGAGTCAGCGCTTCTTGTTCCCAGTGCTGAATGTACTCCTTCGAGTAATGTTCTTCTTCCTCGTTCTTTATCGGCGAGCTTGCCATTGCCATTGCCGTGGCAGCTGATGCTGATGCGCTGCCTTGGCTGAAGTCCCTGACTGTTGTAACGTTTGCGCTATTGTTGGCTTCGTCAGCTTCAGACGTAAGGCAGGCGGCGTCAATGCCATTGAAGATCTTCTCCACTTTGACATTGCCGAGCGATTTCGTCTGGAGCCCTGAAACACTAAAATCAACAGGCGCTTTCCGTTCCAAGGGAATGCCCGTATAACGAGGCTTGATATCCTTTCTGACGACCAAACTAGCATGGCTGTCTGACTTTAACATCATACTTGGAGCTACGATGCTCACATTATTGGTAGAGTTAGAGCCGTGGACGACATCCTTGACGCAACTCTCTGCGGTGGCATCAGGTCTTAATTTGCAGTTTGCTGTGATGTCGTCAGAGCTGCAACTTGGTATCTTCTCTTGGAAGCCAACGCCCCAAGACGATGGGCTGAGCTTGCTCGACAAGTTGTCTATCTCTCTATTATTTGAATCCAGAACCACCAATGGAGCCATCATCTTATTATGTAGTAGTATGGACAGAATGCATGAACATGGTAGAATGGTTCAACCTGACCGTGCGTGTTCGCGCAGAAGATTCGTAATAGGAGTAATCAGTTCGTATTCATTTATTACCCGCCTTATGCTGTTATTATTGTCGGTGTACTGTCGGCGGTCTTGGAGGGAATATTATGAAGTTCTTTTTTGAGGTCATGTCTATTATTGTACTCCTAAAGAAGTCTAGGGTTAGGGTTAGAGAGAAGGGTTGTAGGAGGTAGCAGACGGAGGTAGCAGTAGGTACATCGGATAACTTCGGGTAGCTTCGGATAATCACATTTCGTGTAAAAGGTAAGGAACATAGATAATCGTAAAATGCCCTGCATGCACACTTCTTTCTCGTACACATAATATAAACATACATAGGGGGGTATCATATTATGATGTTTCGCACACGCATTGGGCATGCCTCAGCTGACGTCAATGAGCAAATATAACATCAAAATCTGAGGCTGGTAATTTTTACACGCGGGTTCACGTACACACTGGTAATTCTTCATGTAAAAATGGTTGACGAGGAGATAGGCCTCGTGTAATTTAAATCCCATTCAAATTAATCAATAGAAGTGAATTAGGGGTACCCCACGACATTATCCGGGGCCTTTTTGTGTCTTTCTTCCTAAGCTTTATTTTCAACAACGAGTGGCGTATTCCTGGTGATCAACCAACCTTGAGAAGAAAGGAATAAATAGGACCGAAGGACTAGCAATTAGCAATCTACAATGCCTGCTAGTTAAAATCTGACAAGACTTCAGTAGTTGGGATATTATGAGAAGCCATTGTACGACAAAAATGACTTGTTACCAGCGTCGCGTGTTTTACCAGCAAGGCTACCTTATAGAAAGTACTATCATCTTTATGGTTAACCCGAGATAGACTAGAAACCCTAAAAAGATTTGTTTCTGGCCTTCTACCTTCTATCGTATCTAGGTTCTAGGTACGCAGAGATATTATTCTATCACAAGAAGTTCACGTGCGCCCGGCCGAGCGCGCGCACGTACCAGATATTCGCAGATACCTTAAGCTTAGGTACAAATACAAAAATGAGTCACAGTATGTAAGGTCACACCGGTAGTCGGATACGATTGGGGTTAATCATCATTTTATAAGAACTGGGAAAAACTGTGTGTATCCTTGTGTATAGAGATTTTTAGAGTTAAACGATTAGGATTGATCCCAACTCTCTAGCTACTAGATACACATACTACTGCCTGTCTTTCAATGACTACTCCTAGGTACCTTAGGACGATTGCACAAGAGGTTAAAAATAGCTAACTAGCTAGACTAGATTCTGAGGCAAGGTACAACACAGGGAATTAATTAGGCATGAGCGAAGCGAGTGTAATCTCTAGATTGGTAGCACAGAAACAGGCGTCAGTCATCAAGCTATCTATCGTTATCTATTCTATCGTTCTCTATCGTTATCTAGCGTACACTTAAGTTTTGTAGGAGTATTAATTACCTTACTCCTACAACTTTTCGTAACCAAAGCTACATACACCACGTAGTTTAAACAGTTACCTTGGACTCTCATAAAAATCACTCTTCTTGAGTTTTATGACAGTGTTGTGACATGTAAGGTAACTGTCTCACGATGCGGGACTACATAGTAAGGTAGTTGGGGGTGAGGTAGAAAACAATGTCCTCATACAAAACACAACATACCTACTCCTACATACCTACCTATCTAGAGAGCTTAGAGCTGTTCGAGATTTTTAGCGATTTAACTGGCGAATTGAGCCAATGTATTTACTTCATTCAGAGTAGGTAGGTACGAACATTTGGTACTGAAACAAAACAAATTCTGCAGGGAGGCAAGTTTCTGGTTGTGCTAGTAAATGAATACTCTAGAATGAGGGCACAACATTACATAGGAATCGATTCAATTGATCTAGACTAGAGATTCGCAGTGAAGGCTCGCAATCGGCATTATTCTGGATGATGGGTCTAGTTCATTCGTAAAGAAGAGAGGTTCGCATATATTCCCGTGTGGTTCGCGGGAGATTAAACCTTGTGGATATTGCCTCACGATTCGATCGCGATCGTGCTTGATCGAGATGTAAGAGAGCCTGTTTGTATCGTATCGTGCGTACCTTAAATGTAAATTTAACTCTGCCTGGCTTGGGCCGGGCAACTTCTGGGCAATAGATCTCGGACCATCTCGGACGCAGATAGAGACCTGGCTGGATAGAGCGAGAAGTAGGAGTAGGTAGGTACTTAATAAGGTAACAATTTCGGCAGGTGGTACCTTAGGCCGCTGCTTGCAAGCTCCGCTCCGCTCTACGGCGCGCGTTCGCATTTATTCAGCGATCACCCGTATGTAGCGTTTGTACCATCGCCGAATATTCGGCGGCGTTTGACGATAGCATGGTTCTCACGCGCGCCGGAGGGCTGTTCGTAGCTCCGGCGCGCAGGTGTGCTCGCCGGAGCCTCCAATACAGCTCCGAACCTCCCGCATGTCGCGGAGTTTCAATTGAAATTGGATTCGCATAGAATAGCATCTGTCACAAAGATCCAAAACAGTCACCAACCACGAATACAACATCCCGCCGAGCGGGGACCGCACGATACGAGATGGATGTGGATTGTGGATCGTACGATATGGTACGATCGACGCCCGATCCGGATATGTGCGCTCGCTACAGCTACGTAGCATCCCGCTCACAACAACATCAACCAACAATCACAACATCCGTCATCGCACGCAAGTTTGCATGCATTCGGATTTCGTCCCAAATAATAATCATCATTAGTTCCACTAGATGGCAATCAAGAGGGAAACACTGCATCAAATTTTGGCTAAAGGCTTTCGTATTTGACTCTACTATTTCAACAAATGAACACATATTCAATCATACAGCTACTATTATTGTATATTATTTCTTCAATCCAGTGCATTATATCCTCCGTTGAGATTGGTCATTCCTTGATTCAGGCCACCAACATGGATTCGTTCACGAATCCTCGGCCTCATGACACACGGCCCAAATTTGTGTCTGAGTGCGCTCTACCTGGTGATGGGCTTGATATAGAAAAATACCATGCATGCATTAGGTACCAGGCGGAGAGATCTCGTCAGAGAATTACCGCACTTGTTGCTGCTACATTTGAGGAGGAGAAGAAATCAACAAAAGAGTACAACCGAGGTTTTGATACTGAAGCCAAAGAGCCTCCAGAGAAGAAAACGCCCAAGCAGAGAGGTGTTATGGCTAGGAGAACAGAGGATGGTGAACTAGAAATTCTCTCTCCCAAAGAATCATCTTGGCACCAAATGTATGTCAACAACGCTCTCATGCTAGAGGATGATCACTTTAAGAAAAAGTTTAGGCAACGATTCAGGCTTCCGTATACAAATTATCTTGAGCTTGTTGCAGATTGTAAAGAACGCGATCATTTTGATAGATGGACAGAACATTGGAGATCATCTCCCATTGAGCTACTAGTTCTTGGTTCACTACGTTATCTTGGCAGGGGCTGGACATTTGATGACCTTGAAGAGTCTACTGCCGTGTCAAGGGAGGTGAGATCGGAAGAGCGTNTACAAATAATGAGCATAATCCCATTGTTGCTCGTGTTTTGTTGTTGCTGTTGTTGCCGCGTCCATCCGACGCTGGCCAGACCGTGTCCGCGCAGCCACTGCTTTTGTGTCAATGCACAAGCTTTGCTGGTGCTGGAATATATTCCAATAGGCGCCATACCCATCGTATCCATATTTGCTGTCTTTGTCCCGACAAGCAGCTTTGATTTAATGTCAGAAAAGTTACAATTTTCATAAAACATGACCATCTTCTTTATACTTTTTAATTATTCAATGCTAATCATTCACAAGCTGATTGTTTGGGTGATCTTTACCATGTTCTCTATCATACGTCAACCAAGATTCATCTTGATCATTATTATTGTCAGCAGAACAATCAATCTGACGTTGATTATTGTCATCTACACCATCCGAATCATCACTTACATTAACCTCATTGTCTTCATCACTTTGGAGACCAAGAGACTGCCGGCCATGATCAAGAATACTGGTAACGATATCATTCTTTTCCCTTTTCCTATCACCAATATTTCCAAGAACTTTTTCTAACTCACCAATCTTGGTTGCGTGTGATTGTGCCTTTTCACAATATTTCTCCTTTTGTTCGTCACGGCTAGATAAATTCGCCATTTGCATGTTGAAATCAAGCAACTTTTGAATGGCTGATATTTTTTGGGTAGTTGCCGCAAATTTCCTATCGATATCACGCATGTCTGCATCATCTTCACCCTGAGCCACAGCAGCTAAATGGACTTTAGTCGACATACTCATGCCGCGCTCATGTCCTCTAGCATTCTGATTTGCTTGTTCTCTCAATTTTGCTTTCTTCCGATGTGTGGCCCTAGAACTAGAAGAATCCTTCTTATCATTGTTCTTCTTTTTTGTTCCACCCATCTGGAGCAGAATAGAATAGTTATCAGAGGTTGGTCCAAAGCAGACAAAAGCCATAAAACCCTTGAACTGGTAGCCCTCCGGATGATGTACTCCATTGAAAGGATCCCATTCCATATCCTTTGATCCGAGATATCCATTGCCCCCTCCTCCTACGACAGCAGTGTTGTCATCTTGCCAAGCCAGGGAGCTAGCACTATCATCAGAATTATTGACCATGCGCACTGATGCGCCTGTATTCATTGCTTCTAAAACAGTTTCCGGTTCCTGCTGTTCCTGAACCAGATCAGAGTCTGCTGAGGCTCCGGTTGATTCATCAGCGTCATTTGCAGTGAGTGGATGTGATGACTGACTGGGCGGCAGCATTGAATCGATGCCAACGCGTTCATTTTTCTTTGTCTTTTTGGTGGGACCTTCACGCATTTCCATTGCATACATGCCATCAAGTCCATAGTCGAAGAATTGAGACTGATTATGTCCAGATACATACCCAACGACACGATTGTTTTTGTCAACTTTGACAAGCTTTCCCTTTAGCTTAGAGACAAGGAAGATTGCTTTTGTAAGATTTTTTTTACCTCATCTGCATTTTCCCAAAGTCTGCGACCATGAGCAAGTGACTTAAGGTCACTGTACTTAGTTATCGAACAAAGCAGTGCATTGAAGTGTTGTCCCGCTACACAAAATGATTGCGTGTCATTACCGCACACAAATTCCTTGAGGGTGCGTTCAATCGCATTGTTCGTCGTCCTAGTGTCGTAGAGAACAGGAAAGGGGCCAACACCATCAACTAGTTGATTCACGCTTCCTTCGATGTCTTTCTTTTCATTACCATAGAACTGCTCTTGCATAGCATTACATTTTGCTTCGTTCCCCGTCCTCTCGTGCTCCGTAAATATGAAAGTCTGCGCATAATATGCAGCTGTGCGGTGTAACTCACGAAGCAGAGAAGCTTTCGGTTTCCTGTTATGTTTAAGCTTGCGCGGCGCAGATGGCGCTTTGGTTACTGGGTTTGGGCCTGTTGGAACTGATCGAGATTGCAAGGATTTGTTTCTAATCAGTTCGATGCAAAAAACAGATCAATGATTCCGTCGCGAAGTCGCCATAAGCCTCCATTTGCATCCGTCCTTGTGACGAGAGTTGATCCAATGTGATGAGACCTTCTTTACTTGGCGGTTGAAGGTTGAACTGAATGGCATATTCTGCATGCGTTGCGGTATTGCATTCCTCGCATTTGTGACGCCCGTCGCAATCAAGTCCGAAGAACTGACAGAGCTCACGCGCTGCACATTTATACGCGACCATTGTGACCATTGTGAGTTGTGGAAAAACCGGATAGGGAGATAACGCAGCGCAAGTTGAACGATAACAATACCTACTACTACTGTGGTTGATTTGAATGGCAAGCAGCCGGCCGTATCAGAAATAATGAAGTCGTGCTGTCATGGTGCTACGCTATCAGGGGCGCGAGCGAGCAGCGAGAAGCAGGTCGAGCGAGAGGTGTCAGAAGGAGGCAGGAAAAGATTTGCAAAGATTTTTGGGTGAAAATCAACATATCGAATATATTAAATCCTATGTGGATTTTGGATCTTCGATGGAAGTGAATGGTGAACGTCCGTCCGCCGTGCGAAGAACAGCTGTTCGGCCGTGGTTCGGACCGGAGCTTGTAAGCATCGAGCGAACGAAGCGCACTCCAAAACGAGCAGGCGATCGCGCGCCGTAGAGCGGAGCGGAGCTTGCAAGCACCGGCCTGATTGCTGATTGCGCGTGATTGATTGTTCTTTTCCCCGCGCCCGACGTCATTCTGCCGTCATTCTACTTTTTAGAAGGGACTCCAGTGTTGTTGGGATCATCTCGGATGCTGAGACAACGAACAGACAACAAACTTTTAGACGGGACTCTACAGTGATTGGGACTATCGCGGAAGCTGCGACAAACATGAGGGCGAAATCGATCCGTTCAGAGTTCAGAGTCAAGCGTTGAAATGACTTTGCCGCCGACGTGACATGACACAAAATCGCTCAGGGGCAGGTATCGTAGGTTCGTAGTGATATTATTATTATTTGAGCTGGTGCGTTTTCTTACAGAAAGTGAACCCACCGAACATAAATGCAAGTATGTCCATGACAATTCGCCATCATTCAGGGCGTAGTGTTCACATAAGGTAGCTACCTAGAGGTTCACATGCACCAACGATTACACCTGGATGGTGGCTAGCTGTCGGCTGACAATAATTGGAGAACCAGTCTCAAGTCCTGCTCAAGTCTCAAATATCTAGTTGATCGATCTCTAGAGCTAGCCATTGGCACACGTAAGAAAAGCGGCAACGAACCTCGATCACCCTGCATCATCATGGGGAGAATGGAATTAGACCTAGTCTCATCATCATCATGCTCATCAACATCAAGGGGTTCAACCAACTACGACAATGGATTCAGCAAAGAGGAATTGGACGAGGAGTTGGCAAAGGGATATGAAATGATGATGGACGATAACGGACGGGAAGTTTTCAACGGCGTCAAGGGACGTCCGCAGCCACGACGATTTAAGGATTGGACGTTTGGGATCTTATTCCTCTTTCATCTATCGTTGGTATTGTATGCTTATAATATGGCGATTATGACGGACGATATTGACAATGTGAGTGCATATTATTTATGTTTTGGGAGA
>JALLOZ010000982.1:0-10052 GCA_036939875.1 Thalassiosira pacifica
GGAGTAGGAGTAGGAGTAGGAGTAGGGGTAGGGGTAGGGGTAGGAGTAGGAGTAGTAGGAGTAGTAGGAGTAGTAGGAGTAGTAGGTGTAGTAGGATTAGTAGGAGTGGTAGCAGTAGGAGGAGGAGCAGGAGGAGCAGGAGGAGCAGGAGGAGAATGAGGAGTAGGAAGAGTAGGAAGATTAGGAAGATTAGGAAGATTTGGAGGAGGAGGAGGAGGAGGAGGTTGAGGGGCAACAGGAACAGGAGGACAACAACGATGACAACAAAATGACAGGGTGATGAGGAGGGAAATCAGCAACATTAGGCAGTAGCAGGAGAAGAAGAACAAGGAGTCAGAGCAGCAGTATGAGGATGTGATTGGGCAGCAGGAGAAGAAAGAGGACAAGGAAATAGAGTAGAAACAGAGTAACAGGAAAATCAACATCATCAGGAGGAGGAGCATGGGGTATATCAACAGGAGGAGGTGGCATATGATTGGCTCAGGAGGAGGCATAGAATCAGCAGACCGAGGACAATGCACAAAAGCTCAGGAGGATGAGGAGGTAGATGAGGTGGTACATCAAGAGGGAGATGTGGCAGATGATCAACACAAGAGGATGACAATACCAGTAGTAGGAGGACAATGATCAATGTCTTATGGGAACTCAATTGAGGTTTGTCATTGTTATTTTTTGTTCATTTTACATTTTCAACCGCTATCATTCACCAAACCATGCCTCACTTTGATCTAACCAGCAGCGGGCATTCAAACAAGACAGGAGCACTGGTCAGGGTTAGATGAAAGAGTGCTGCATTGGGTAGAGCTCAAGCAGGTACCTACCATATTGAATGCCAAAGTGGGTAGATACCCACCCAATACCATTTTTTGCTGTGATTTGAGCATTTGATGGGTATGCCATATGGGTAGTAATTGAGGCCAAAATGGGCAATTATCGAGAAATCACTATGAAATTATAAATGCATGTAAGAGTAATTTATATCCTTTTTCATAATCATAAATGGCAGTCATGGGCAGAAGACTTGATTGTCTATTTTGTTTTGGATTTCAGTTCAGTCAATATATCGAGGCTTGTATCATTTGTGGGTAGGAATCGATATTAAAAATTGAATCAAGGCAAATGCACCATACCCGATACCCATACCCGATACCCAAACTTTTTTGATGTGTATCAGATAAAATATCCGATACCTACCACCCAGATTTGTTTTCAAATGAGTAGTACCTAATACCTAACCACACGATGGAATTTCATCCAGTTACACACAGGGACCATCTAGTATTTCAGTCTGACTTTTGAGCGCGGTCTCATCACATTTTGTTGGAGAGGGGCCATGGCACATTCTGAGCTTCCAAACAGAGCCCCCATTTAAAAAAGCTAGTCACATTTGCCTTCTTAGTTCAACTTCAACAACAGCACTTGATTGGGTGTTTGCCACCTGATGCCCGACTACGCTAATGCAAAAATGCAGCTTGGTGCTCGTATGAGTTTCTATCATATAGACCTGGCACACACACTTACAGTTACTCTTGCATTCTAGTTCTTCTTGTCAATCAAGACTATTCAGTGAATGGATACATTTACCAGTAGTATAGCTATAAACACCTCAAGGGATATGTTCATGGTTCAAAACTCTGCTCTCCAGGAGTAATCTTATATAGTATGATCAAGCCTATCATATCCACAATCCGTACACATAGGATTAATGATTAATCAAGGAGTTGCCATATATACAAACATCATACTTGAGGTTGTCCTGGAGATTTTAATGGTTGCTTGATGGCAGATTCTTCACTGCACCATGAATATACATATTGCATAAGCTCTTGCTTGTTGATGTTAGTCCGGATATATGGATATGGCTATAGCTATAGTCTATGGGATCTATAGCTCAAATCGGTAGTCTCATCCATATCTTACTTGTGTATTTGTATTTTTGAGAATGCCATGACATTTTTTACCATGGGCCCTCCAGCCCATAAAAATCATCCCCAAAGACATTTGGTGAAGGTTGCCAGCACTCCAACTTCAAGGCAAGTATGGGAGGACGTTTACAACTGATGCAAAGTTCTTGCTTGGTCTCAAGGATAAAAGGAGACATGATGACAATTTCTGCCATGACTATTGGCCCTTCTCATACCACGAAGGTGCCAAATAACCTCCCTCATGTTGTTGGGATGGATTCATCGCTAAAAAGAGTTGGTGGAGGTGAGACCAAAAATGACGGAAGTTGCAATTCCCTTAAGTAGTATGAAGGAATTAATATGGTTTGAAAACGAAATAAACATCGCAGCATGCCGGTGCATCACTATATGACACTGAAGCTTCAATGGTCCCCCCTGCAGCTGAACCAGGGGGACAGGACTTTGCTCTGTTCCGATTTATAACTGTGAATTGGATCCAATCAAACATGAGTAACAGGGCAGGGGTGACTCCTGGCGTTGAATGTCAGAGATTGCAGACACCCCTCCTCCCGTAGCTGCCGCGGGGCGATCACTTCTGCTCTTTTGCAATATCCAATGGCGGAGGGTCAATGAGAGGGTTTAGGCAGGTGGGGTTGTTGTTTGGCGGCCGCACTAGGCAGGAGCTTCCGGCGGACGCCCTATCTTCGATCTAGCATGTAGGTACCTACTTATGGTAGTTGGCAACGAACACACACAAACAAACTGAGGTAAATGCATGGCTCAAGCAAGACTCAAGCCATTTTCTCAAAGCTCAATTACTCTGAAGCTTAAACGTATGTGTTCCTACGTGACAAATACGATTTATACATACGAAGTTAATCAATATACTCCAATGTACATTAACAGGAACTTGGTACTTTGCAGACGCACGCTTGGCTCGTCGCCGAAAAGTCGAAAACAAGACTTCCAACCACCCCATTCTCCCCATGCACGTAACATCATGATGTACATGACATGCACATGACATGGACAGCACCCCCCCCAAGCACAGCAGCTATTCCTATCACATTCGACTCCATCACTCGTAGCCTTGCCTTGCTTCCAGGCTGCGTCGTACGATATATTATATTGCTATTACTATTCAACCACTCTAAAGGTGACTGATCCATTAGAATGTTGCAATTACAGCTCTGCCATTCTCGACTATTATTCAGCTAAACAGATAGTTGACAGTATTGTATCATCCATCAAATCGGCTCGAGCGGTCTTGATTTGGGTCGCCGCCAGTCCAAGTCCAAGTACAAGTACAAGTAGAAACAGTAACAGCCCAATCGATTATAAAATACAATGTGGTCCGGCATACCTCGCTCGGAAGAGCGTCCATCGAGGCCACCATCGGGGCTGCGCGTGCCCACCCCCGTCCGCCACGGAAGCTCGCCCTACAAAGGAGGCTCCTCCGTCAGTGGCGGCGGCGGCAGCACTAGAATGAGATCTCTTTCACCCATGAAGCCTCCATCATTATCAAAATCGTCGTCATCACACTCATCATCAGCATCATTGTCGGGCATTGGTTCGAGGCCTAGGTCTAGTTCCTACGCGGACAACAACAATGAAAACGACAACGACGAGAATGGCAACCACGACGACGATGATTCATCGTGTGATGATACCTACGTGTCCATGTCTTCCTCTCGCGGTAGGATCGTACGGGATTTCCCACCGCCCAAAGGCAGTGACTCTCGGCACATCTTGAAGGAAACGTCGCGAGTGTCCAACAATAAGACGAGACCATCGAGACCAACAACAACAACAACCACAAAAACGAGAGCTGTTTCTTCCTCTCCTTTCAAGAGTAGAGATCGGAAGAAGGACTACGATAGCTACCACCGCAAGGATTATAGTAGTGGCAGTGGCAGCGTCAGCGGCAGGGAGGGCAATAGTCACAATCACAGTCACATTGATGACGATGATTCTTCCACCGCCGGGATATTGGACAAGCTCAAGAAGGACATTGACAGCCTCGAATTGCTCAGACGGGGGACGGCGACATCGGAACATTCGGAGAACGACTTTTCCACCTTTTCGAGCAGCGGCAGCGTTCACGGTGGATCTTCGCGGCGATCAGAGTCACCGTTCCGTGGCAGCAATGGCAACCATGGCGGGGCCAGGTCAAAGTCATCCATGAGGGCTACCGAAAATAGGGACTTATTTTCGGAGAAGAAGAAGGACGAATTCTCCGAGGGCCGTGGCGGCGGCTCAAGCCAAAGAGCCGAGAACCGTGGCGATGACAGCGGTGGTAGATCCAAATCGTCAATGAGGACTGCTCTTCCTATTAGTAACAACAACAACCACGAGGAGCGTTCTTCATCGTCATCGGTGTCCTCCTTCTCGAGAAATAACATTCCAGTCAGGTGCAAGAGCGTCGATAGGTTCTTTCGCGATGCCGATCCGGAAGCAAAGGTCAGAGGGGGCCCAGGCCCCGCCGGGAGGAGAGAAACGCACTCCACCAACTCCACCATCACCACGGGCGTAAAAGAAGCGCAATCCACATCGGGCAGCCGTGTCAGCAACAGCAGCTCGTCATGGCAGAGGGAACGGAACGAACAGAAGAAGAAGAAGGAGGAGGAAGAGGAAGAGGAGAGCAATAGGGCCGCAGCAGCCGCAGCCACCGAGAGAAGCAGGGCCGCCGCCGCCGCCGCCGCAGCCGAGAAGAAGGAGAATGAAGAAGCACTCAAACATAAGTTCCAACTCCTCTCGGCGGACAATAACGAGCGCCTCCGAGTCCTCCAGGTGGAAAACGAATGCCTCCAAGAAACAATCAAATCGCTCAAGAAAGAATCCATCCAACATATTGAAGAGAACGAGAAGAAACGCACTTTACTAAACAACATCGAGGCGCAACTGAAAAGGTCCAGTTCCAAAGAGAATGATTTAGAACGAGCATTAAGGGAGGTGATTGCGAACGTCCACGATGTACAGGCGCAGCTGCAAGAATCCAGTTCCAAAGAGGTGGATCTCGAACGAGCGTTACGCGAGGTCATTACGAATGTGCAGAGCGAACAAGAGACGATAGCGGAGGAATTGTCCACTGCCTATGAGTTGCGACGGTCCGAGGTGACGCTGCTCGAGGAAAAGCTGAGGAGCGCCGCCTCCGAGATTGATGGCAGGGATGACGTCATCCAAGAGCTGCGGGAGGACGCTGAACGCACTCTACAATCTCTCGAGGGGGATCGAGAAGACGTCAAGAGAAGGCTGTGCGAGAAGATACGGGAGATGGAGGAAGAAATGGAAGACATTGAAAAATCTCGTGAGGAAGATAAGAGGGAGGGCGAGGAGCGGATGCAGGATAGAATCGAGGACCTGAGGGCAGCGATGAAGGAGAGCGAATGCAAATGGGCGGAGAGGGTGGAGGCACTGGAAGTGGAGCTGGAGCAGGTGGGATGGGCCCGTTCCCAGCTGGAAGATAAGTTGATGCAGATGAGTGCTCAGCTGGATGATGCCGAGGGACGGGAGCGTATTCTTAGGGAGGACGTGGAAGGGGCGAAGCGGGAGGGAGAGGAGGCCGTGGCGGCGGCCGCAGAGGCGGAGGAATCGCTGCGGAAGGATATGGAGGACGGGGCGGCGACCATCTCTGAGCTGACGGAGTCGCTGACAAATGTTGCGGAGGAGCGTCGCGAGATTGCCGAGGAAAACGTCAACCTACGAGCCGAAAGCGATAACCTACGGGGCGAAAATACGAGACTGACTGAAGCCCTCGACGAGAAGACAGACATAAATGTCAGACTGAAGGATGCCCTCGACAACAAGACAGAAGCAAATAACGCCCACGAATCAGCGCTGGCGGAGGCGAATGCATCAAAGATGGACTTGGAGCTCGAGCTGGATGACATGAAGACAAAGCTGGCCAGCAAGATGGACTTGGAGCTTGAGCTGAATGACACGAAGGAAAAGTTGGCAAACAAGATGGACTTGGAGCTCGAGCTGAATGACATGAAGACAAAGTTGGAGAGCGAAACGCAACGGCTGGAGAAGGAAAAGAAAGATGAGCTGTCCGATCTCAAGGCGGCGCTGGAAGGTGAAATGCGAAACAAGATGGACGCAATGAAAAGGACCATGTCAGCCGCAGAAGAGGAGAGCTTGCGAAAAATCGACGCCCTGGAAGAGAAGGTGGCGATCTTCGAGGGGGAGAAGCGGGATCAAGCCATGGAGGTTGAGGCGCTGACTGTGGCCTTGTCCAAGTCTGAATCGAAACGTGGCGACGCTGAGGCCGAGTTGAAATCTTCCATTGAGGCAAAGGAAATGGCCGTCAGCAAAATGAAGGCTCAGTTCGTCAATGCCGAGGAGGAGATTGACGAGCTCAGGAGCGAAATCCGGGCCTTGTCCAAGTCTGAATTGAAACATGGCGACGCCGAGGCCGAGCTGAATTTTTCCATCGAGGCAAAGGAAAGGGTCGTCAAAGAAATGAAGACTCAGCTCGACAATGCCGAGAAGGAGACGAACGAGCTCAGGAGCAAAATCCGGGAGAAGGATGAGCAGCTCATAGATATGAACGAGGCGGCCGAATTGATGCACGAGAAGGTTAAGAACCTGAAATCAGAGGCAGAAGCTGAGCTCAATTCTTCCATTGAGGCGAAGGAGAAAGTTATCGATGAAATGACGACCAGGCTTGGCGAGGCCGAGGAGGAGATGGATGCGCTCAGAAGCAGAATCCGGGGCAATGACGAGCAGCTTTTAGATATGAATAAGGCAACTGAACTGATGCACGAGAGGGTCAATGATCTGAAATCTGAAATCGAAGGCAAGGAAAAGCAGTTGGTGGATGCGCACGAGGCGGCCAGTTTGATGCAAGAGAAGGTCCGTGATCTGAAATCTGAAACCGAAGATAAAGACAAGCGGTTGATGGATATGAATAAATCAGTTGAAGTGATGCATGAAAAGCTTGGTAACCTGGAATCTGAGATCGATGGCAAGGAAAAGCAGTCAGTAGATATCAATCAGGCGGCCGATCTGATGCACAAAAAGGTGAATATTCTGAAATCCCAACTCAAAGTGTATGAGGAGCAGAAAATCCCAGCATACGAGGCCGAGGTACGCGAGCTGAGAGCAAATCTTGGTGAATCTGCAACCAAGGCAAGCATTATGAACGAAGAAATTTCATCGTTGCAGTCGGAACTAGTGATTTCCAACGAGCATCTCCGGGCCTCGGAGAACAATTACGTCAAACTCGAGAAACACATGAAAGCGCAGGCATCGGGCGCAGAAGTCAGGGAGTCCAGACAGACCGACGCAATCAAAATTCTGGAGTCCGAGTTGGAAGGAGCAAAGAAAAGCGAGTCCAGACAGACTGGCACGATCAAAATCCTGGAGTCTGAGTTGGAAGGGGCAAAGAAAAACCTGGAGCAATGCGGCACCAAGTTACACAAGGTGATGAAAAATCTGGAGCAGTCCGAGTTGAGGCTAAGCAAGGTCCGGAAGGAGAGCACTTCTCGGAACGGACAGCTGAAATCGGCTTTGCAATCGCTGGACGAGATGATGAAGTACATCGAAAACATGCGGGAGGAGAACGATGACGTTGTGAGCTCGCTGGAGACGGATCTTGAGAAGGCTATCAAGGTGAGTGCGGCTATCTTTTATTTATCATGCTCACTCCACATTTCCGTATACATTTCTCTGACATGACACTCTATCCCTCACAAACAATCGCAGATGAAACACGACCTCGAGAGGGAAACAAAGAGAAAAATCAGCGCCTCTGAGAAGAATGAGAAGAGAATGCAAGAAGCTATCAAGCTAGAGGGCGCAGCGAAGAGGAAGGTGTCAAAAGAGCTAGAGACTTGTCGTATAGACGCGATCAAGGAGGCAGCCAAAGCTAAGGAAATGAAGAAGTTGTATGACACAGAACGGGGACGCAATCAAAGACTGCAGGAGCAGAGTAATGACAACATTTCACTACTTCGGGATCGTTCGGGCAAAGTTGACTCGCTTGTGCATGAGGCAGAACATATCAAGGAAGAGCTCCAAAGATCTCTTCAGAAGTCTCATGGTGATGAAATGATCAAACAAGAACTTGAATTCCAAGTAGAATCACTCACTCTTGAGTTGAAAAATCTACATGAGTCAAGCAAGGGAGGCGAAAAGATCAATCAGGAACTTCAAGCCTCTCTTCATGAGCGCTCATCCCAAGTTGAATTGCTCAACCTTGAGTTGAGTACACTGCGAGAGCATGGCAACGGTGAAGGAAAGATCAAACATGAACTGGAAACCTCTCTCCGGGAGCGCTCATCCCAGATTGAATCACTCAAGCTAGAGCTGGAGAAAGTACAAAAGCAAAGTAAAAAAGATGAAAAGACCATGCTAGAGCTTGAAAGATCACTGCAGAAATGCTCATCGCAAGTTGAATCTCTCGACCTTGAGTTAAAGAAGGAAGAGATGATAAAGCAGGAACTGCAGGAGAAATCCACACAATTCGATTGTCAGATCAAAGAACTTAAAGTATCCCTACAACAGAAAACATCAGAATCTGACTCTCTACTCCAGACTGTTGATAGGCTGAAATCACAAATTGATGTGCTAAAACATAACAGAGATGAGGTGGCCGATCTCGTTATTTCGAACGAAACTCTCTGGTCAAAGAAGGCCAAGGAGTATAAAAATGAAATATCATCAATGAGTGAAAAGTTGGAGTTGTCGGTGACGAGGCATGCAGCCCTTGCAAAGGAAAAGAGTGATATTGCGGAGAAACTAGACGAAGCAGAACACGAAAACGTAACCCTTAAGGAGTTGATGGAAGAGGCAAAGACAACCAAGAGTTCTGAATATGAAGACATTGCAAAAATGCTTGAGAAAAAAATGAAAAGCGAACGAGCACTTCGAAGAGAGGTAGCTCAGAAAAAGCAGATGATAGAGATCCTGCAGTCGAACGAAAAACATCTTGAAGAGCACGTAGCATCCCTCGAGGAACAGATCAACAAGCTGGTCTCTGACTACGAATCAAAGCTGGTTTCGGAGTAATATATTATATGCCAAAGAAGTTGTTTAATCATGTATTCATGTGGGGATAGTTAAATAATATTATTGTAAGAACAATTATCTGTGTTGCAAGCTCACACTCAAATCTTGGAACGAATACTCACATGCTATGTATCTGCATGCCATTAAAGAAGTGTATCACCATTTTATATTCTCAAACAAGCCTTGACAGCCCTGTACTAACCATGGCATTGTTCAGGCTTAACAGGATGTTGTCAAGGGAACAGAGGGTGCTCAGACCCAGTTTGGGCACGAACATTTTCCTAATATCCATACTGGCATGGGCATCAAAACGGCCTTGCTTTTCAGGATGCATGTGCCGTCATCAACTTGCGGTTGAAAATTGCCACGCTTGCCTTAGCTTTTAGCGGCACCAGGTTGAAATTACGTTTTGAAAGACCAAGTTGGTACGAAGCAAAACAAGGGCACACTAGTGTCATATGCCTTTGTATGCTCGATGTTGCATGCATGGGTCCTGCTTGATGGATGGTATTGTAAGAAAGAGAGAGAGAAGAGAAGAATGAACAGAGTCTTCTTTGATTTTGTACATTGATGACTTAAACTAATTGTTACATAAAAGTTAGACTGTCTCTAGGTATAAGTGTCACATTTGGTGACTTGTGATATGATGTAGATGACACATCACATAGAAACGTAGGAGGGAGCTACCTTACCGGTCTAGTTAGGTATATCCTTATTGGGCAGATCTAAGTACTATAGGGAACTTAAACATAATGCAATAATACAAACCCTACAGTACTTCATGTCCCCCAAAAAGTTAACGTTCATAAACTACTGGTGATCCCTGGTATTGGATTGAGCCATTAAGCCAGTTGAACATGGCACCGCATGATGCCTGGGAGGTACTGCGTTCAAATCTCGCACGTGCGGTTCAGTTCAGCATGATTTTGCCGCTCGTTAACCGTAAATATCTGCCCACTTGACGCAATATTTTTATACAAGCTAGACCAGTCTATTATATTTTACTTTACCAAACTTTTACTTGCTTTTGGTTGTCATATCCGGGTCATTGGGGTTGTTAACCCCTGCATTAACCCCTACCTCCTCATCCTCCCCCAATTTGTGGCACTAATATTGAAACACATGGTGAGCCCTTAG
>JALLOZ010000984.1:0-10007 GCA_036939875.1 Thalassiosira pacifica
GCACAATCTCCTCTTCTCCCATGTTCTCGAATCAGACGATAGAACGCCATGTATAATATTTACCGTGCCAGATTTCATTTTGAGTTTATTTCACATGGATAACGGAGATAACAAATTTGGGTTGCTTGCGCCACGGATTGAGTTCTGGATTGCATTGCTCACGGTAACAGTGCTGATGATATGATTGATGATTTTTCACATCAGTTGAGTTTTGAGTTGAGTGATCGGTTTTGTTCGTTCCAATATAACTGACTCGGAATTCATGCCATTATTATTATACGCAATCGTTTTAGTCATTGATCCTGGGAACTATGTTTAATACATGTATATCATGCATTACATATCACTTCATCGTACTTCCCCGGAAGCAACACACCAAGAAGAAGGGCAAGGAAGGAAACCAACTGATGTCACCCTTCCTTGTTGGGTTAGGAATCATCATGCCAATATGCGCAGTTTCTCCTTATTATGGACTGAGATACTTTTGTATTAAGAACAAGTTGATCAAGTTCTTTGCTGGCGTTGCACAAATCACTTCGTTCTTCCGATGTTCTGAAGGTGAGAGGAACAGAATGAACAATCTAACAGTGTTTGGACCAAATCTTTCTAATAAAGCATTTTTTCGTTGCAATTGCATGTCCTACATACATAAAATAGCCATGTTTGGCTTCCTCCCTTCGAGGGCTGAAGAATCCTTCACAAATCTAATCATTTACAATGCATTTCCGGTGGAAGTCAAATTTGATATTAATGGTGTGGTTAAATCGACATGGACCAACATCTACTACTACTTGGTCAATTTTCATAAGTATACAATTATCTTGGGATTGTATTGTTCCATCTTACAGGCGTATGATTATACGCTGTATCCAAGCAATGAAGGGCCAGCCTTACAGGACGTCAACTTCTGGACTGGGTTTACTGGCCCACAGCTGATTAATAACTTATCGATTGCCAGTAAGTACATACAGATCTGTTTTTCCTTGATGCATACCGTACAAATTTTGTCTGACTTCCTCTGTACATCGTTATTCAGTCCTATTCCAATTAGTCTTGACAACCTTTGGATTTGCCATAGAATTGTTGACATCATTGTGCGGTGTTCAACAAAATCCTATGATGCTAAATCCAATCTTTGAAAGCTCTAGTGTGAGTGATTTCTGGGGAAGAAGGTGGAACTTGGTTGGTAAGAAATATATCCTTATGCTGTATCGCTGAAAGTTCCTACAATATAATTGACACTTTTTCTCCCTGGAATAGTTCACGGAATATTGAAACGAGGTGTTTACAAGCCAGTGAGGACAAAGTACTCTCGGGCAGCGGCAACTGTAGCAACATTCATCGCAAGTGGAGTATTTCATGAGTGGTTATTATCGAGTGAGTTGTCACAGGGAGTGTTAGAGATGCTTTCATGGCGATTATATCCATCACTCACAAATTCCACGACAAAACGTGTGCCTATCAGTTGCATTTTATCCAGACAGTGAAGAACATGCCAATTCATGCTTTGCACCATTCTGCTATGTTCCTGGTTATGGTAGGAATACTTTGTTTTTCATTTGGAACGCTTTTTTGATGGGCTTTGAATATGCCGTCGGCGGAGCAGCTATATTTCGACTGTTCAAAAAGCATCTTCCCTTGACGGTAATCAGTCTCTTGGTCACTGCAACAGCATTGCCAGCGGTACACTGGTTCAGCAACGACTACGTACGGACTGATTTTTTCAAGGATGCGCAACTTGGATTTCCCATTATTGTGAGGGTAGTTGACTAACAGATCAATCAAACAAAATTTAGACACACCATGGATGCCATGCTCGAAGTAATGAAACATCTGGAATTGAATGAAATGGGCTGTTGTAATTGAGGTTGTCTGATTTGTAAGTTGGGCAAATGATGTCAATGAGAGAGTTCAGATGGATCTTAGTTTCCTCTTGATCTCTACAGTATCACCCCGTAATTGGGCCACATTGAAAAACGGATGTAAGATAAGACAGTCTAAGACAGCAGAATGGTACACCTTCGTATGCAATAATAATCAAAGCTATGGAGAGACTTAATGCGACGCCCCCAGTTCAATCTTCATAATGAACTTTGCTTCCAACTAAAAATAGAACAAAAGACAGCTCACTGCTCTTCAACTATGTTATTTGGGGAATGTTTTGAAAAATAATGGCCAAAACCTATGACATCTAGCTAATAGCATTCAGAGCAACATATATCTATCTCACAATTGACTTCACTGGATGAATGTTCCGAATCGCAATCAGCAGTTAAATCCCACAAGTCACTTTCCGTCCTGAGCGAGCATATCTCAGGGGGCATATCTCCCTTGAGCTCATTCGAATGAAGTTGAAGCGCTTTTAGTTTTGTCAACTTCCCAAGCTCGGATGGGATGTTGCCTGTAAAGTCATTGGATCTCAAATCTTGCAGTTTCGAGAATAAAGAAAGAAGAAGGTTAGAACGAACCTTAGGCATGCATTCACTCATATTATCAGCCCAAGTCAGAGCACTTACCAAGCTCCACGAGATGCGTCAGAGTCCCAATTTCGGTCACAAGTTGCCCCCCAATGCTATTCCCTGACAGATTCAGTTTTTCAATCTTGCCCCCAAGCCCAGCCAATGCAATCTCTGGTGGTATTGTCCCACCCAACCTATTACTGGGCACAGACAGCTCTGTCACAGTGTCATTGACGGCACATGATATACCAAACCAATGGCACTCATGCTCATGCGTGTTCCATCGATTGGATACCTTCCAGTCGAATTCAGGGGTTGTGCTGAGATAAAACGTCGCAAGTCCAAATCGTTGGAGTTTGCGGAATTGATCGAAGTCATCATATCCCCTGTCGTTGGCCAGCCAGAGGTAGGCATCGTACGCGTGTGATTCCTGATCCGAGAGTCGTTCTTGAAATCCATTCATGTGATCTGAAAGGTATGCTTTGAGTTCAGGATTTTCCACCAAGGTTGGAGGACTAGCGACAGGAGAAGCTGTGGGCGGATAGCCCCTACCTGGGACGACAGTTCCAGCCTGTTGGCTTGGATACGGTGTGGGATAGTTTTGGGCCTGGTACCCTCCATAATAGTCGAAGTCAGAATCTTCGTTGAAGCAGCGGTCGCAGCATGATTGTTCGCAAGCCACCTGTGCCCAACCATCGGCTTCTTCGCTACAATCAGCCCATAGCGTGGATAAACCATTGCCCTCGTCCGTTCGCAGTGCACATACTTCACTTGGAATATTCGCCGCTGTGAATCTTTCCATAGGTAAGGCCAACAAATGCATAATTCAGCACAGATTGTTCAAATATTCAGGTAGAAAGATATATCTTCAAATGTTTGACTCACTCATTGACATGGAGGTAGAGCTCATGCAAGGTTGCAAGCTGTCCCAGTTCAGAAGGAATATCGCCTGTTAGCAAGTTTCCGCCGAGCCTCAGTATCTCAATATCTTCAAACCACCCAAACTCCGTAGGAATGGTACCTGGTAATAGTAACAAGGCGTTATTAGCACACACACCTCGAATGAATGCGGAAGATGTACTATATAATTCATCCAATATCCAAATCAACTCACCATAAAGTTCATTGTCTGTTAAATCAAGTAATTCTGTTCGAGCAAAGAAAAGCAATTATATCATGAGGATCTCAGCCAAAAGATGAGACAGCAAACGCATCATGAAATAATACGACCATGAGTACCAAATGAGTATGCCCAATTGTGGCGCTACGACATCTACTTACCAAGCATCTTCAAATGAGTAATCTCAACAGGAATCCTTCCCACCAAATTATTATCCAGTAGGTCCATCATGGTTACCATGTCAGCGCCGTCGCACCATTCGTCCAAATCGCCCAGATCCCAATCACAGACGTTTTTATCAGAGAGCCAATCTTCCTTGTTTGTCCAACCATGACCAGCAGTGCTGATGGTCACGAGAAAAATGAGTTGGCCGAGGATTTGTGGCATCAAGGATGGAAAAGAGGTGAGTTCGGTGTCTCATCTTCTGACGATGTGTACATAAGTAACTCATGACGTACCTAAAATAAAGCGTCGCAAGAGCATATCGCTGTAGAAGAAGAATGTCCGATAATTGTTTGTAACTGTCCTGTCTCACGAGCCAACTGTATGCCTTGAACTGTGGTGACAGCGAGTCGTCCAATGTTACTCCGTCATCTATCACGTTGAAATTGGCGTGAGAAGTGAGTCCTTGTATATGGAAACGTGCATGTCAGCAATTTGCAGTACACATGTATCATAACTCACCTGGTGCCATCTTTTTCAACATGGCCAACACTACACCCTCGCCATCTGCATGTGTCGTCAACGCTTCATCGCTATTACCACCAACTCCAGAATTTCCACCATCAAATGGATTTTCTTCACTCCCACTGCTGCCACTCGGAGAAGAGCCCCCGGTTACACTGCTACCCGAGAAACAGGTGGTGCAACAATCCGGCTGGCACTGCACCGTCACATCCCCTCTGCAATCTGCCCACAACAATGTCAAATCTCCCTCAGTTCGTAAATTGCAAACCTCCAAAGGCATCGCATGACCATCGAAACTGTTCGACTGAAGGAAAACATGATCCACCGTGCTCAAACTCCCCATCTCTGATGGAATTTCGCCAGTCAATTGATTCTCGGCCAATTCCAGTATGTTCACATCAGTCAACATTCCAATCTCCATCGGAATAGCCCCTGACAATTTATTGGTTGCCAAATTCAACACCACCACATCCTTAATGAATTCAAACAATTCTGGAGGAATACTTCCGTCCAAATTATTTTCCTTCAATTCGATCGAGATTATCTTTTCGGAAGCAGCGTTCTCGCAGCCAGATATTCCATGCCATTCACACTCATCAGCAGAGGTTAGCCAATTTTCGCTATCGGTCCAGTGCACGCCATTGGTTGCAAAGTACAATGTTGCCAATGCATACCGCTGAAGTAAATGATGAGCAACATAGCCTACACCGGGGTCAGCAGAGAGATGATGCGCAAAATTCTCATCGTCCTCCACCAACCACGCATAAGCCCTAAATTGTGGTGAGGAAATGTCCGCCAGTGCCAATCCTTTGTCCGTACTTGAATCAGCCAATTTGGCCTTAATATTAGATAGATTGTCCTTCGCCACATCATGAGCACTGTCCTCACCACCCACAACCGTGCTACTACTCCCCCCGCTTTCACCACCGCTGGAAGCTCCGCCATCATCCGAGTCGTCATAACCCTCAAAGCAAATGCTACAACAATCCTCAATGCCACACTCGACTTTCGGTGCGCCCGTAGATGGCATGGGTGAACAATCCACCCATAGAAAGTGTAGTTTGTGACTCGGCGAATTTCTGTCAGAGCGGAGACTGCACAGTTCCGAAGGTACGGCGCCCGTGAAACGGTTGTGATGGAGGGTCAGTTTCTGGAGGTTTCGCAGATTTCCCAGTGCTGCGGGGATTTGTCCCTCCTGGCATTACAAAAAATGGGTAACAATGCACACATGGTGTGAATTATATATGTTGCATCAGACATAATATACACAACCCATACACATGTGAATGTAGGTAGGTACTCACCAGTCGATTGTCATTCAACTCAAGCGACTTAATATTCTTCCACTGAAACATCTCCTCCCTCAACTCTCCCCCAATCAAATTGTGGCTCAAATCCAACGTCTCCAATTGTCTCAAGAACATGAGCTCCAACGGCAACTCCCCCTCCAATCTCGGAAGACCATTGGAGCCTTGGGAGACATCCCGAAACACACTCCTCCCCTCCTCTCCCTTGACATTGAGCTGATACACCCTCAAATCGTCCGGGTCGGGATTGCTCGCCGTAGAATGAAACCCCAGACCCTTGCAGCTCACTCCCGGCCAATCGCACTCCTCGTATCCGCCGTATGTCCGATCGAACGTCTCGTAAAACACCGCCAGCGCATAGATTTGCAGAATGCGATCCTCGTCCATTAACAACTCTCCAAAAGTATTATTATCTTCTTCCAGAGAAGAGGATGATGATGATGATTTGTAGGAAATAATGTCATTGCGCTGTTGAGACAGTTCCGAGTATACCCTCCACTGCGGCGATTGATCCGCCGGGCTCAAGTTCGATTGAGTCGCGTGATCGAGATAGTCGGTAACGTACGCGTCGAGCAATGCGTTGCTATTATCGTAACTTCCCAAAGAATCGCTGTAGGACTGTTTGAGCATGGTCAGTAGAGCATCGTCCGCGGCGAGTACTGGCGACTCGGTGGTCGGTAGTGCCGCCATGTTGGATGGGGAGGGGGTATCGGCAATTACCACCGCGGGCACTGGTGGAGGAGTGGGCACGGGAGGGGTGGGAGGGGGAGGCGCCGGTTCGACGGGTTTGTATTCGTAACTCGGACTCTCGAAATTTGTCGGAGCCGAAGGAGAGTCCGGCGCAGAGTGAATGGGCTTCTTCCCCCCTTGTTCTTCTCCTTCATCCTGTTCGTCATTGTCATTGGGATCCCAATACTCCCCCTCCTCTTCCACCATCACATCATCGTTGTAATAGTAATCATCGTCTCTGCTCTTGTTATATTCCCGTTCCTTCGTCACCCCGTAAACGATCAACGAGATGCCCACTATGCCAATCACCACTGCCAATAATGCGTAGAGAATCCTGCGCTTGCGAGGATTGGACCACCCTCCTCCTTCCGACGACGATTCCGAATCGGGCACTGGCATTCCACTACTCTCGTCATTATTCGATGGTGATGAATCAGTGTTACGACCGTGGCTGTGATGATGGGGAACGCGATTCCTCCTCCCGTACCCGCTATTCCTGCCGCCCTTTTTACTGTTCCTTCGACTACCACTATTATTATTATTATCGTACCCCTTGCCCTTGATGCGATGCGCCACCATATTCCTCACGCTGGCACGATCCTGTCCCATCTTCTGCTGACTTCCTCTGCGTACGGGCGTGGGATCTCGAGAGCCGACAAAGTCTCTGTTGGATGAGCGGTGGTGGTTGTCGTACGCGTCGGATGGGACGGAGCCTTCTTCTACGAGGCGGGTGGTAACGTCAGAGTAGGCGTCGTAGAAGGCTGCTCCTGCTCCTTGCTTGTCTGCATTTTGGCTGCTGGACCGCGAGTCGTTGTTGTTGTTGGTGTTGTTCAATACCTGCTCCTTGGTCAATACGCCTGCTTCGGGATCCTCNCACTTGCATTTTCACAACTCGCTAAAACATTCGCCAAACCGACATTCCGAGCACCATTTTTAACCTCTAACATTAACCGCAAAGAATAATCTGGCCTTCGCCTGCCCGCACCTCTATTTTCATTAGTCCTCAGTCAATTCCAATCGCTCCATTTTTGTCACATTTCATTTTGACGTGGCTGTCATTTTTCCATCGTTTTGATCTGGCACCAAAGAATACAGCCAATGCCAATGCCATTCTCAAAACGACAACTCACCATCAGTAATAAATCAGCTAGATAATTATTGCAAAAGGCATCACCTCTTCACCATGCTAACGAATCTACTGATGACAATGAAGTCGCTCGCTTCACGTAAGATTGTAATGGCGTCGAAGTCGCCGAAGCCGTCTACACCTCCCAAGATGACAGTGCCGTCCAATCTTCTGCCGCCAGCCACGACGCCAAAGCGTTGAATATCACTGAAGCGCTGAAGCTGTCCAAAGCGCCGAAGACGTTGGCACAGTCCATTCTGCCAAAGTTGTCTGTGCTGTGCAAATGTTCTAACTGGTGAAGTTGAGTATTACATACTTATTGAAGTTGATGCAAGTTTGGCGTGATTTGTTGATTGAGTTAATCAACAAGTGTGATTCTCCTGATCATATATTTGTATCAAGTACTTGAGATATAGAGTACTGAAGAGTTATGAAAGAAAGAAGAGAAACACGGTCGACGCACCAATGTAATAGATGAAACTGATTATCAATTGTAATGAAAAATCATACAATTGATTATACTCAATTTTGGCCCACAATACGATGTTGAGGATAGCAAGTCCCTTTACCCCATCACCAAAATCCAGCTGTCCAAGCCTGACAACAATATGTTTTGCCAATAGCTTGTACAACCCAATGTTCTTGACCTCCTTCAAATCAACAGCGATCTCAAGGGTCCCTTTTGACGACAATTGCAAGAATATACCATGAAATGGTCCCGAACAGGATAATGTGGCATTGATCATGATAGGTACAAATGGCAACATAATATGATAGATGGTAGGATATCATATGTATTAATAATTGATTGCATTGGCGTCTACAGCTGCAGAAACGAAAAGGAGCAAGAGATCTCCTTGGCCTCATACCTTTGCTCAATAGGACCTGGCATTGGGGGTCGTCTAAACAAAGAGAGAGTTGTAATTATACATCACCCTTACCCAAAGAGAAACTATGAAAGAATAATATCATTGAGTAGGAGTACATACCACTGCATAGAGGTACTCATGTACCTACACTACTTCTCAAAACTGCTGCAAGGACCTGCTATTTTGGTTCGACCTAATAAAGAGTATATTTCTCTGCTATGAAGCTTAGATTACATGTCTTACAACCAATTTCTGTCTAACTTAGCCAGCATCAGAATGTAGCTACAGCTACATCAGAGAGAGTCTAGGTACCTCAAAATATCACAAGTATGCTGTACTCATGTTGTTTCATCACCCCACATACATAGACAGGAAGATCTCGGTGTGATCACTCTCAGTTTTGTGTGATGGATCTTGACCTGTCACCTGTCACGTGGGATTAACCCGTTCCTGCCCCAGTGCGCTTTCAGTGCCCTTTTTGTTCGGCAACTCATTGCAACTCATATATCACCCCCCTGATAGCCAAATACCACCATTTGAAGTATTCTAACTTCATTAGATGCCCCTTGACAATGCAGATTGATACTTTGAACGTACTTTGATGACCGAAATTGACCATTTACCGGCCATTTCCTGGACTACTATAAGATTACATAGTTGGGTTGCATGATGTTAGCTACATAGGAATATAGATAGGATTTTTAGTAATAAATGAATCCTATAATTATTTGATTATCTTTGTGCTCATCATATATACCCATCTTCAGAACAAATATTGACATGCTGCCCACAAAGAGCCTCCAAGGGATAAAAGATGATTTTTGGAAGATATCAAAGGAGAGACAGGAACGCAAGCTCAATCTGCTGTTACCCATGAATGATCACATTCTCCTCTTTGGCCTCTCCTCATCAGATTTTTCCTCCTCATACTCATCAGCCTGCTAATTCACCTCATCATAGTCATTGATATCAAAATTCTCCCTCTTATTCTGTCTCCGCATAATCTCCGGCCTTTGAATCCTCGTCATCTTACTCCTTGGCATCGTACTCCTCCTCATTGTACTCCAACTTCTCACTTGGCCTCGGATGCCTCCTCCTCCTATTCTGGAATATTGTCATTGTACTTGTTGACTTCCAACTCCTCCTCATTGCAATCCTCATCCAGTATTGGCTACAACATCCCCACCCAAAGAAGTTGAGTTATTGTATGATGGGCTGGTGATAGACTGGTTGATAGATGGTTGTGATATCTCATCTAGATCTTAAATCTTGCTGAGTAAATTACGCAACCATTTCAGTGTTCCTGTAGAGCACCATTAGTTTCTCCCATTTCCACTCAAGTAGAGCAATGACGGTAGAGCTATAGTAGATGGTTCTGTACAGAAATTGTGAATTTTTGAGATGTTTCAACATCGCTCTCAGAGTGGCCAAATCCACTCATCATGCTTACGAGATAGTGTGGCAAAAATATTGAAAAAAATTGGCCCCTTCCTTACCCAATAGTGCCTAAAAGTGATATTTTTTATGTTGTTGGCGTTTTTTGCTAGGTATTTTGCCCATACCCACTGTTTACCTAGTAAACCATTAGTAATCTGATATAATTTTTCATATTTGTTACACTTGTCAGTATGGGTATCAACTGCACGGGGGATAAAAAAATGGCTGCTATCATCCTGTTTCAGCACTAATGGTACGGGTTTTGTACCATGG